>JBBPJP010000583.1:0-18855 GCA_038088775.1 Boletus barrowsii | reverse complement strand
TAATTTCGTTACTAGGGGACTTTGATGCTTTCTTGCTGCCTCCACTGCCAGATGGATCTGCGCGGCGGGATGAATAGAGTTGACTGGATGGTTTCTGAGAAGCTTGGCGACTGGACGAGCGAGTGACGGGCATGATCGACGGATAGGTTTACGAGCTAAGACGCGCTTGTTCACAGAAAAAAGATGCAAGTTTAAGATCACAAACCTTGCAAGTTCGCGTCGACACTAGTACTAGGTATCGCCATGCAAGGATTGCAGGCGCATATATACAGGAAAGGTGCTTATGTGACAGCATCGAATATCTTTGGCTGCGCCGTCACATTAAACTCGAGTTCCTTCTTTACGCCAACAGGTAAATCACTTTTTCTCGTTTACCTACTCGTCCAACTTCTCGGACAACAGCACAAGGTTGCAGTACACAGTCATGATCACAGCTTTTATGCGGTCTTCACGAATACGGTCGCCTTCTACCCTATCACAGACACGACGCCGCTATGACAGGTGGTCCCATGTACACCCTTTCGGACTCCAACGAAATACAAGCGCCACCCACTTGCTTCTACCGTTATGATAATCTCCGATTGATCCAGGCGACATCGCCTATGAAAGGCCGTTGGCACGAATGGAGCAAGCAAGCTATGGCCAGGTGCTACGTCATGGACATCTGGACTGAGCAGGAAATAGCAAACCTTGCGTGCGCGATACTCTTTCTTTCTTCCAAGCTAAATCTAACGATATGACCAGCGATCTATTAGGATACGACGTCCAGCGCATGGTTGATCTTGGGAAGAAGTTAGTCTCGAGACGTTTTGGGAAGCGCTCTCTAGTGTCGGGATTTTCCGCGCTCCATAACGTCTGGAGACATTTACCTGAGGACGAGGGGATCGAGTCATCAATGCAGGATACATGCAAGGGATTGACTCAAGTCGAATGGTACCAACTCCGAGTAGCCTACAGTTTGTGGTTGAGGAGACCGAGGCTGACCGAAGTTGAGTGCAAACTGACAATAAATCACCCATTGGCCAAGTCGTGTGAAATAAAGAGTAAAACCCGAGCTACGGCTATTACTCATACACTAGCTCGACATACTCACGCCCATGCTACCCTTACTCCAAGTTATCGTTAGTTGATCTTGACCATCAGCTTCTCTCGTGCACCCACGACGTCTATCACGTCACGGAACCCACAGAGACCCATCGTAAGATGCAAATCGGCAATCGTTTGCATCAGAATCTGCTCGACGCCTGCTTCGCCGGCGATGGCGAGGCCGTACATGAACGGTCGTCCCACTGATCCGGCGTCAGGATATGATAGGGTCAGAGAGAGCCCAGATCAAAAATAAAACACGGATTGAGCACAAGTATGTGGCGAGACGTACGGAGCACTGCTTGAGCACCCAATGCGAGTGCCTTGAGGATATCACTCCCTGTCCTGATACCCGAATCAAAGAGGACGGTGAGTTTGCCCGCTCGTTGGGCCTCTTGCACCTTTGGCGATTGCATCACCATGTCGAGTGCGTCGAGTGCGCCAATGGACCCGTCGACTTGACGACCACCTGACCGGGGCGTTTCAGTCCTCGAGTGCACACAGGGGATAGAATAACGCCACGCACCGTGGTTGGAGACGATGATACCGTCAATACCCAAATCGATGGCTTTCTCGGCGTCCTGCGAGTCCAACATCAATATTCGTATCGTCCCCTAAATCCATTGCCCGTCATGCCCCTACCTCACGCGCGAGTATACCCTTCAAGACGATCGGCCCCTCCCAATTATCCTTGATGAACTGGAGTTCGTCCCAACTCCGGAAGATTCCCGAAGCAATCTCTCCAATCCACTTGCCTCCCAAAAACATGGCTTGCTGTGCATCCGCATTGCCCGCCGCGGCGCGTCTCCGGACGTCCTCTTGGATGAACGGGAACGGTGGTCGCTCGTGACGCGCCTCGAGACCAAAGCGTGCCATGAGGGGCGGATCCGAGGTGCCTTGTTGCACGCCGAACCCGTGGCCGGCTGGGCTATACGCAAGACCGTGGTCGTGTGGACGCCATCCGATCATCATGCAGTCGACGGTCACCACGAGCGCGGTGTACCCGTTTGCCTTGGCGCGTCTGAGCAATGATTGCGTCAGTTCGACAGAGTGCGTCCTAGCGCCCGTTCGGGGTGAGCTTGTCACGATGGAAAAGGTGGGCAGGAATGCTTGCCAGTAGAGCTGGTACCAGCGGTGCCCGTTCGGTCCTTGGGCTTGCGCAATCTCTTCCATCGACCGAGATGCGGCAGAACTGGCGATCAAGGGTACGCCCACTTTGGCTGCTGCACGGGCTGTCCCGAGCTCACCGTCGTTGTGCATTAGACCCTGTGCACCGACCGGAGCGATGAAAACTGGGGCGGGGTGGGTGACGCCAAAGATCGTCGTCTGTGGACGAGGTGTGTGTTTGATGAGCTTTCTCTGACCGCATTTGGTGTGAGAATATACCTCGAGATGACGTTCCCCAACATCGTTGAGCATGCGCGGAACGAGCTTCCACCTATCGAGCGCCCGTCGATTCTCGTCATACGTACTGGACGTCCCCGCACCTTTCAACACATACGAGAAAGCGGCTGAATGCAGACATCGTAAACGACGCCAACGAGCAATGACATTGTTGAGCAATCGCGGTCACAGACAAAACGCAGGGAGAGGGACGACTGACATGGACTGCCTTGAAGTACCTCCCGCGCCTTGTCCTCGATCTCTTGGATATCGAGCGTACCCAACACAGGTGGCGTCCCAGAAGCATAAATGTCAAAAACCCATGCAAGCCATGGACTGCGTGGCGGCGCGACCGTGTTCACGGACATGTCTCCCTTGCCTTGGTTGCAAACGGTCTACGAAGGTCTCTTGCGGGGTGTGGAAAAACCGCGACGTCCCGCCACTTTCGACTGCCATGTGAGATCGGTTATTATTATGCATCGCTCTCGCTCGCACACTGGTGACGAAACGTCGACGACGTGGCGTGCGAGGCGCCGAGGCATCATCATACAGCCGAAAAGGCCTACACTGACTTGTGCGGTGCGTGGCAGATGTTTCGGCGACGATGACACAGTCGCGAATGATGTCCCTTGCCGTGCGCGTCGGACCACGGTAAAACAATTGTTGGAGAAGAAAAAAGAACACAAGTTACACGACGCAATCGATACGTTCAGACATGCTGTTAATACTTACTATAGGGGCGTTGATCTTGAATATGACTGCAAACCGACACGTATCCGAAGTCGAGTTCGTCCAGCTGAGTATGTGGGACACATCGAACTAGACTAGGTACCATGAGACTCGCAGTACCGCTGGCAACGGCCCGAGGAGGACGTGGAAATCACGGCTGGATAGTAGTAGGGTAAGTCAGGATTATTTAAAGCTCTATTGGGAAGGGGAGTTCTGTACCCATACGACTGAAGGTCGATATTCCGTCGGATGTTGTGGCATCATGTGGTCTCTGCATGAGAACGTCCAGTGTAGTACCAGGTGACTCCAGACGTTTGACCTTCCACGTGGGCGAAACTTGCTTGATCAATCAAAAAAGTTGGAGAGAACATAGTTGGCATAGATGAAACCTGAGGGGCCTTCTTTTACTTTATGCATTGGAACAAATCAACCGTAGATTAGATTACATCAGGTTTTGCTCGAATACAATATACAAAAAAAAAAAGAGGAATCCTATACAGCAACTCTTCAACTCACAAGCACTAGGTAGTTGTATCAAGAAAGAATCAACGCATGAAGAAGGAAAGAGCACAAAGAGTCCATGATACGCACATCGATCACGTCGTCTTGCGCTTCCAACTAATCCGTTTGTTCCACATCTGAAGCCACATTTTCCAGGCAAAAAACATTGGCCATAATGAGCGCCTCCACATTGGGCTTCCACGTTCGAAAAAGGCACTCTCGACTTGCAAAGCGATGGTGACCCAAATACCAAACACTGTCAAGCTAACCGCGCCTGCAATATAGTGAGGGAGGGTCTCTCCACCGTCAGGATTGATCTCTTTGATGTTCATGCTGAACACGTTCTGTGTGGATCATGTGAGAAAGTAAACAAGGAAGAACAAGCTGACAAAGCTACTCACAGACATAAAGTTGGCGGGCAGAAAAACCGTCGTGAGGTAGGCAATCTTTACATTCGCATTTTCTCAGCAGGTGCAACTAATGGTAAAGCAGGCACATACTTGTTTCATCGCGGCAGAGTCCCGGACGGTCGCGACCGTCAGTTCTTGCATATACCTGCTGTCATCGATGTTGACGCTCGCGAATGCCTGGATGGCATAGTTTGGTATAAAGGAAAACGATGTCATCGAATGAGTCGTACCAAGTCTATAACGTTCTTCAATCGCATCACTTGCATCATTCTCTGACTTTCGAGCCTCTCAATTTCCGAGAGAAGGTAATCAGTTTCTTTGTCCATGATACGTTTTGCCCGATCTCGCTCCTTCTTAGTTATAGAAGGATCATACATTGCAGGGTTTTCGGTTTCCTTCACAAAGATAACGGATTTTCTGAAATCCTCGAGGAGGTTCCGGTAGTAAAGAAGATGCGCTTGCAGAATGTGCAAGTGTCGCGTCTCCCTGATATCGTCGCTGACGAGAACATTTTGTTCCTGTGAAAAACAACGGATGCAGCGCATTATCCTTGTCACGAATTGCTATACTTACCAACTCGTTGATGTGCGAATAAAGGGTTTCAAATAGTTCATCCCATTCGTACATGGCATACCACAAAAAGCACAGAAAGAGACAGGTAGGGTCCTTTGAGTTTTCAAAGTTTTTTGACCAGTAGACACTGCGACCAGTTCGGTTGATGAGAGAGTGGAGCTGTTCTGCCGTCTTCCCGCGTGACTTTGGATGGATGGATATAATGGTACTAGACTGCACATCCCGAACCATATGAACACTGAGCAGGTCTTGAAGAATGTACTTGTCGCCTGAGAGTGGATAGAAACGTTATCTAAAATCGACCCAGACGAACGATTACTTACATAAATCCAAAAAGAGTGGTGATTGTGTATCGATGATCTGCTCGTCTGATCACATGTCAGGACACGACATGTAAAGCAATTTTCAATGAACACACATGCCTTCTTGTTGTGGTGATAGTAAAGCAGCTTGTAGAAGGCGCAATGGGATTGGGCCCGCAGCCGCCCGAGGAACCACACGAATGAATGGAAGAACGACGGTGATGTCTGTGGCAACTCTAAATTTCGAAGTAGAAAGATAATGGAGGTGGAGGATAACCCACGATCGCTCTGTTTTGCCACAATATTCTCTTGGTATCTTGAAGGTATCCAGTTCGTCGAAGACGAAAAGAAGAAAGGTTCTATATTGTATCTGTGCGACGTCCGGCGGTGCTCGACTTTGAAGGAAAATATACATACCTCTTCCCAAGTATCTGGAGAACTTCTTTGGTCATATTCTTAACGAAAATGGCACGGGTGCGTATGTTTTGGTCTCTCTGCAAACATGACTATTTTATCGACGGCGTAGAGAGGAGGACTCACTGGAACATTTACCAACTCCCAAAAATTATCTTGACTAGGCCCATCCTTGATGGTTGCCATCTGAAGTTCTTCTTCTCTGAATTTGCCGGTGTGTAACACATCCACTTTGTAGACGATACTCTCCCCAGTCGGGCAATCGATCAACATTTTACAGCGATTCACTTGCGTTTCCGTCCAGTTGGGGAACAAGCACTGCGGGTATCCCATCCACCGGGGCTGCGAGTCTGGAATCGTAAGCGGATTGGGAGGTGGAGGTACGGCGGGCATATCTTCATCGAAATCCATCCATGGCCATGGACCTGATGGCGCCGCGTGTCGGTAGCTGTCATTCAGACAACGGACATGATTCGTGAGAGATGTTCGTGGATATTCGTCGTTGGCGCGCAGAGTGGGGAGGAAACGTACATTGGAGCGGGCGTCTTGTCTAGTATACTTTCTTGGGTTGCGCTGTCCACCGTCGTCTGGGTATCATGCCCTCTGGATTTCTCTGTGGAACCTCTGGTTACAAGGGTCTCCATGGGTATCGAGAGGTGGTCGGGGCCAGACATGGCTCTAGAGTTGTCGTTGAGAGGGAGAGACATGTGTTAGACGCACTGCAATTGGGCTATTGACGCCACTCACTGAGAAAGCGCCCATCTACAAAAATGCCACGCCTTCAAGGGGCCTAGCCGAAGTTGAGCAGGACTTACTAAGTATGCACCAAGCTTGGCAAAAGGAACTTGCAAAACTCAGGCGATCGGCACTAGGGTCCCGTAGTAAGAATGGCAAAATAATTCAATACACATGTTCTGCCTATTTTGCGGTCAGTGACGCGTGTGCACCGTGAAAGAAGAGTCAAGTGAACGGAAAATGTAGGAACTGTTATTATTCTTTTTCACCGATAAGTGTGGTTAATCGGGGATTTTTACATGCTGTGCCTAGACTGGACTGGTGACCCCAGACTAGCTGAAGCCTGCAAGTGCATCGAAGTGAGACTAACACTTTAAGGCATGCTGCAAGCAGGAACGGGAATCTATAAGAACAAGCCAAATCCAATTCTGCCTCCTTTGTGTCTAGGGGGGAGACATGATCGACACATTCATAGGATGTCTATCGCTCCCTGGCTTCTCATCTCAGGAAAACACTGATTACCTTTGCTGGGTTCAGAGTAAGTAACCTCGGCAAACGCCAAGACAGAATATTCCTGTTCAGTGCGTCAGAAGAGCCTGTGGTTTTACCCCACCCCCACCGTGCGCACAAGTACCCCGATCTCATACTAGAGATTGACGTAGAAGCGCCCTACCAACAGCAACAGCGCTGATTTCTGTGCAGAACCCTTATTCGACAACTGCAAGTATGGGCTGAGCATGCTCACAGGAAATATTTTGCGCCCGAGCGAGTGCATAGTCATCGAGTGGGCTGGAGCGGTAGGAATTACTGCACCGTTCGCGCCTCGACGACATACTTGGCACCACATTTGACTCGTTCTCGGGTACATTGGCGCATTTACATAAGTGGAAGTACAGCCAACGTTTGTTCAACGGATCTATTCGGCCGGCCAATCCTGTGCGTGAGGCCAAAAGGGGATTTCCAGGGGTCCCAGGGGTCGTACTTGCGGTATCGAGGTGATTGGTCTTGTGACAACTGCTCACTCCAGTGAGGTAAGCACTGTGTCAGCGCCCGGAGTTCTCCGAGTATTGTCCAGACACGTTCCAGAGCGGATTCACTACGAATGGACTACTGTACTGCTCGTTACTGCGCCGTTTCCAGAACGTCAAAGGAGGGCTTTGTTTCTAATGGTGTGGAGCTGGGAAAAACATATCGTAATCATACGCGTGACCATGGTAAATGTTGGGTGTTACGACCGCGCTAAAGCAAAATGGACTGCTTTGGAAAAGTTCCAGTGGAACCTTCTGACGGCCGTCCTCCAATGACCCAGCGCAGGCGGGCACATATAATACAACCTCCAAATTGCCAATGTGGAACACCACTCATCTCGATCCCCACTTCCACGTTCGCTGGCTGGCTTGGTAGTTCAGCACACACGTTCCATTGGAAAACGCCTATCGATTATGTGGGTCAGGTCACTTGTGTGCCAGTATTTATATTCACTCCCTCCGCTCTTCCCCCCACCCTCCCAGTTCCTAAGTGCTGAGCTCGCCCCCAAAGCTCGGGTACCGTCATGACCTCTGGATTTGCTATCGCCACCTTGGTGGTGTTCATCATCTCCATATTCTTCGTAATTCGCCCAGTCACCATACCCACACCCCGTCATTTCCCTCGAATACCAATCAACCTGACCACCGCACCCATCCTCGCCATCGCGCTACTATGGGCTGCTCAGTGCCTTGATCCGATGGTCATCCGCAACGGGATTGTAGGAACGGAAGGCGTCAAACCTTACAATATCCTCATCTTATTTTTCTCGCTGGCTTACATGGCTATAACGCTCGACATCACCGGAGTTCTCGAGGCTGCGGCATTTTGGGTCAGTAACATGGGTGGCCACAATGGGTGGAAGTTATATTTTTACTTTTACGTCATGCTCACCCTGCTCTCCATCCTACTCGGCAACGATCCCGTCATCCTCTCTGGAACTGCCTTTTTGGTCTATTACACAGACGTCGCAAAACTCGATTCGTGGGCGTGGGTCATGGCTGAGTTTGCTGCTGCGAACACCGCTAGTATGGTGCTATTTGTAGGGAACCCAACAAATGTACGCATCTCCAGCAAAAACCTGACCCGTGCTGAGCGAGTTTACGCAAGGTTGTCATCTGCGAAGGCTTTGGTGTAAACGAAGCTGCTTTCACAGCTTACACTATCCTTCCCTTCCTTGCTTGTAACGTCTTCTGCTTCGCCGTGCTGGCCTTCCAATACAGGAACAAAGTCCCACGGACATTGGCTCGTACCGCCCGTCGGAACCCCCGGGAAGCTCTTCTAGATCCCGTTGGTGCCTGGGTTGGCAGTATCATGCTCGGCACAACGCTCATACTCTGCCTCGTCGTCAGTTTCTTCGGAATCGACGTTTGGATGATCAGCTTGCCGTTTGCCGTTGGCAAATTCCTATTCGATCTTACGTGGGATCACTATCGGCGAACCCATGGTATCCCGATCAAGCTGGGTCGTCGGTCGCCCAAGGCGGAAGGGGTTGATGAAGGCTCTGCGGCTGAGAGAGAACAATACGCGGAAAATAGCGCCTCGCAACCCACCGTTATGGCACAATCACCGCCTCCCCCACCTGATGAAGAAATGGCTGCTGGATTGCAACCCCGAATCCCACAGATCGAGCCCAAAATGGAGCTGCAGATGTCCCCCAAGGCAGACGGGAAAGGGCTCGATGAAGTCTCTATGCCTGAGCAACACCAGTACACGATGGACAGCTTCTCGCGTCAATCCTCGCTCGCAGATACAAAACGATCACCATCTTTTCCGCATGACGAAGTGACTGCTGTCGAGTCGCACCCCGAAATACCAAAACTGGTCTCCAAAACGGTGTCACAATCCGACCCTGTTCTCCAAGAGAAATCCATCATGTGGTTTCGTTCATACCTGGACGAACACTTTCCGACTTTCAATACTGCTCTGCCACGGTTGCCCTTTGCCCTCATACCCTTTGCGTTCTCTCAGTTTATCCTTATCGAAGCGCTTAATCACCAGGGATGGGTGCAGGTGTTTGCTAATTGGCTTGTCCGAGCATCGGGTAAACAAATACACCCTACCATCTGGTTGATTGGCGTCCTTGGTGTCGTCCTGTGCAACCTCGCCGGCACCAACATTGGCGCCACCATCCTGCTCACCAAAGTCGTCCGCGCAGCCGCCCTTCCATACGATGCCAACCGCGCAGCCGCCATCGCACTTGCTGTCGCGTCCAATGTTGGCGCTGTCAGTTTCACCTTTTCAGCTTCGTTGGCAGGCCTCCTCTGGCGAACCATTTTGGCGCAAAAGGGTACCCACGTGAGGCAACGGGATTTTGCGTTATGGAATCTACTACCAATCTTGGTCATGACGGGCGTGGGGCTCGGGGTCGTTTCGGCAGAAATGGCAGTCCTGTTTCAGTCGTGACATACGAGCCTGAGATTCCGGCGAAACTGCGGGACGGTGACAAAAGTGGGAGCCCCACCACATTTGGGAATGGCAGGTCAGGTGGTGGTGGCAGGAGTGACGGGGCCAGCGAGGGACGAGTACCATGCCCATAGACATTCGGGTAGTCCACTTCTATTCCCTGGAAATGGATTTGTCCGGACATATTCTATATATTTCTTTCACAACTACATTTCGCAGGGATTTCTTATGACGGGGTTATCGTTCATGTATCCTTCGGTTTCTGGATTCGGGACTTCCGACTAGACATGTAGCATACGCACGTCCTATCTTTCCTTCGCATAATACCCTAACTCTGTATATACCTGCGTGATGATAGACTACGTTGGACATTCAAATATCCAGTATCAGGTTGATCAATTGGTTCGACACCTAACGCATCCGGGATAGGGAGGTTGAAAGGGTGCAGCATGATGCATGACTTGCCAACAAGGTCTGTGGCGAATTCTCTCATTGGCGACATCGATCAAAATGGGATCCAACGGCATTCCAGTTCCAGCCCGACTCTCACCGTCGCTCACACCTGGCATTGGCTAGTAAGTATGCACACGCGAACCCGCCGCGGATCGATATCGATGTTCCGAACCCCAACCCCATTCCCAGCGCCCCTGCAGCACATATAAGTAGACAGCATAGCACATACCTACCACTCTCACGGTGAGTGGAAGTTGCGTTGGCGTTTCACATCCTGCGGCCCACGAAGAGGGAGATCGTGCATTCTTTTTCCACCACTGGACGGCGTCCTTGGGCCTTGGGGTGTCCTATTTTTCTCTCCTTCTGAGTCCTTTGAGAAGGCTACATCATGAGGGGAAAGCGTGCATCAGGACTCGTGCGACTGGGCCATGCATGATGCATCTATATAGGCGTGTGTGAGGGAGTGGGGAGTTGCAAAAGGGTTGGGAGCCGCCACTAAGACCTAACGCCGAGGGGGTGATCGCCAGCCAGCCACTGGCACTTGTGTGATAAAGACACAGGATGGCGAAAGCCGCGCTATTACTTGTGCCATGCTAGCAGTCATGCGCCAACTTGAAGCCTCGCAGGTTTTTCGCGAATGGATGCCTCGGACAGATGGATCGTATCGATTTCCAGATCAGGTGCATCATGATGATACAGACAGGTATGAGGAATTCGAACTTTGGTGACCGCGCGATGACTATATGTAGGATGGACTGGTTCTAAATGCCCCATCGAGCTGATGACGTGGTAAAGGGCTATAGGCCCACCGAGGTGAAACGTCCGTGTGTGCCATACTGATATGTTCGATGTGGGGCGAGTGACACCTACAATCACTGAGTACTGACGTCACAGAATCGGTAATCTCCACGACGTACAAACTCGACGAGCTACGACAAGTAGCCATTCGGCCAGGGGATGACAGCAGCCCCAAGTAGATAGATTCTTTCTGACCCTAGGGCGTGGCTCAGGCGCGTGTGAAACACACCATCGATCATAGGTACTATGCCAGCATCACTGACAAGGTCTAGATAAGCGCTGACGTCACTTTAAATTAGAAACCTGCGTCACCCGACGGCTTGACAGTTATCGGCTCAATCTGCAGCGGTCCGATTTGTCAGAACATACCTAAAATTTCTCCAGGACTGTGCACGCATCATCGGTGCGATTTTTTGTCCGTTTTGAATTCCGGTGTTGTCGATGCATACATTGTACGGGGCCGAGAGTGTGCCGAATTATGCGGTCGTTCTATAGTAGAGACTTGAAAGGTACGTACTTTGTGTGCCTCCCGGAGGCAGTGCGAGTTCGCATCGCAACTTGCCGCCCACAAAATTACCTGTCGGGGTGTCCCGGGTCTTCCTCACTCGACGCTTCATATCATGTTCACTAGCAACCGACTAATTATTCAATGAAACCAGTGATCGTGAGTTTTCAAAACGCGGCTGTTTTTATGAGGCAGTTGTCGGTGACAAGCGGTAGCAGAACATGATATCGTCTGCACCAGGGATTCTGCGTCATGTTACCTGCTGTACAGTTAAGTTCTGTCGGCGTCAATCATTGCACAGTTACGGCAAACCAACTATGAAGTTGAACTTGTCGAAGAAAATCTGTCTAGCCTGTTTGACGCATGATGAGTCCCCTCAATAGCTTGCAATACTTGCTACTACCTCATGCGTGTCAACTACTATGCTGCATGGCAAGCCCAGTGGCTCGCAATGAAGCGGTCACTTGCATGTGGTATGATACGGCATGATGTAGCTTTTACTCACACTCGTCATCTACAGCCCTGCCATCCTGACGCACCGACGCGCACACACACCATTGCCCATGGGTAAATTCTTGCTGTTCACTTACGAGAGATATGTGTTAAACTCTCGCTGAGCAGCGCCTCCAGTGGGCATACTGCGCCGCGGGCAAGCGAGACATGACTCAGATCTATTTGTGCCTACACATACATGTGGGTACGGCTGCTTTGTACACTGCGTTTCCATCCCTGACGAGGTGTACCCGTGCAGGGTTGAGGAAAATTCGTATGCATTAAATTGGTTTGTCGAGTCAACCATTGTCATCTCTCATGCTGTATGCATCCTGAACATTCTGATGTCGAAGCAGATCCTCTCATACTGTATGCCCAAGGTTAGATCGGTGGGTTAACATTCTTTCTCATAATCCAGTGGAATCTGGGGGAGAACAATAAGACACGGAGCTTATCACAGCAGTCAACAAAAGTCGTTCCATTTCGATGGCTGTTCTGGATGTTTTTCTTTGTCACCATTGTTATACCAGAATATCCGAGGCGATATATGGCACTGTTCTTTTGATAGACACAATGGAACACGCATACAATGCCAATGCATCAAGGTTTGTCGCCCAGGCGAGAGCAACTGATGGAATTGTCTTTGACAGCTTCACGGCGTAGCAGCAGCTCTTTGGCAGTGAAGTGAACGGTCTAGATTGTCACTGAGCTACAGAGAGACAAAGGTTCATTTTTGGAGGATGTTTTCGTGTTGCAGTATGCGAATAGACAGACCTACACCCCTTGGAACTTCCATCAGACTTTCCAAGAATTAGCTGATCATTGATCTGTTGTCTTCTCTCCAGTATTGTTTCCTGTCATCTCGAGTGGCACATGGAGACTCAAGGCCCAACATGCGACTCACAATCAAAGTGAATCAAGGTATCATACGTGTTCGAGCTACCTGTATGTTCTTCCTACTATTTTTTGGGACTTGACAAGCGTTGCTCCGTCTCCACTCTCCTAAGGTGGCTCCAAAGTTCTTTGTTCTAGAATAATAGTATTGTGGCTCTCACGTACTCATGATCAAGTTACCGGGACCAGCAGCCCTTCCCTACAACCACCTTTTGTCCGCATACGCAAATTCTTCTCCTCGGAAATGGCGTACTAGGAAACTCACGTGTGTACCTGTTTCCGTTGCTACGCATTTTCCACCTCACAGACTCCACTGTGCCGTGGTCGAAAACCAGATACATCCATTGTCGGCGATATTCGGTATTGGGACGGTCTGGGGGGGAACTTATGGACGGTCATTTCCGTCACGAGTGATCACGAAAAGTTCCGATGTTACTTGGATGACAGTCTTTTGAGTAGCCTCAGACCCAAGAACGGGAGATAGGATATGTTTTTGGGGTTCTAGGCCGAATGGATGTAGAAAGGAAGGATTTCTAGAAGGGTCACTCATTAATGTTAATGCATTCGGGAACAGTCGGGCCTCGTGGACCAGAGTCGTGGTTTGGCCATGATTGCGCCACTCTGAATCATAATGCTATGCTCCCTGCCGACTCTTCGATCTTTCCAGACCTCCCTGTTCTTGGCTGGCAGACGCTCTAGAATGACATTCCCAATGTTTTCCTTCCACTGGCAGATCGAGCCTTGCATTGAGCCGTTGATGCGATGAGCGCAATGGGGTCACCATTGCCTTCCGTTCCCCACCCGTCTGTCGACTCAAACGAGGGTACCATCACGCCCTACTTTCCGCACAGGGATATTTTCCGGAACAATGTTATCCACTTCATAGAAAGAGTCGCGGTTGTCGTGCCACCAACCTGCTTGTCTACCACCGTGCGTGAACGGAAACTATGCAACTGATATTTGAATTCATAAGCATCTACCTCGAGGCCAACGTGATACATCATTTCAAGTCAACACCGAGACTCCGAGTCCGAGAGCCCCACGAGCTCGAATCGTTGTGCACTGCCACCGTGCTAGTCGCTGCCAAGCGCGAGTTCCTGGGCGCTTCGAGTTTGATAGGATTTGCACGCTTCTTGACCGAGCATATAAACTTGAGCGCCTGAGCGCTTCCTTTACTCTTCTCCTCCTCCCACTCGTCTGCTCTCCATCCCAAACCACATTTGACCAAGCTGGGCAGTGCTGGTCAACCGCGCAGTACGCCACCCCACATTCAAGTGGATCACTGCAAGGACACCGCGTGTTCCATCGAGCTATTTCGCCGAAATGGCTCACTGGCTTCAAGTATGTATGCGCAACGCTTTCCAGTGTTCAGCCAGGGTGACACATCACATAGCCCCTGCTCGATTCCGCAACATCAACCATGGCTTGAATTTGCACGGCATACGACCTGATGGGCCTTCCGGTATTCGAACGCCACCAATTTTTTTTGGTGTAACCACGTTCAGACTGACGGGTGCTCCACGGATCTGCTGCTATACTGCAGTACTGCGCAAATGAATTTGCTTCCACAGAATGGACATGGAGTCCTCGACAGGAGACGCGTCATCACAAGCTGTCCTGAAGAGGATCCAAAAATAGGTCCGACGGGCCCGTGTCTCGGACGCCGTCAATGTTATCCTGGATGGGTGCCACGATTTGATGCCATACTCACCGATTAAGCTTTAAGATCCGGCCCGGACCTGAGGTATGCACTGTATGTTTGAAGATGCTACATACAGAAAAATGCATTGCTCGCGCAGCAGCATAAAAGTCCGATGGAATCGGCTCCCGCCGAACCAACTGGGTACCGGGTTCGAAGTTATGCTTGCCGGAATGTATAATCACGCGACACCAACTCACGCAATGACCATAAAAAAATCAAAACAAAGTGATAGATATACAAAGGCTCCGATAACCACTCGATCTAGGCTTCATTCGTCAATACGGGTGAGCGCATCTCCAGCACGTTCCCTCGACGATAATACAACGGTAGACCAATCCCATCGATGTGGAATTGTTCCCCGACCAACTCCTTGACCGCGACCATCAACTTGTCCAGACGCGTTACAAGACCGTACGCGGTCGACACGCCGACGCAGAATATCCTGCAAGTGCAATTGTATGCTTGGTGATATGTTCCGCGACGCAAGTGAGAACATACATGTACTGCAAACTCTCAAGCGTTTCTTCCGTCAACAATCTCGGCAGACCAAAGTCTTCTTCGGATTCTTCGTGTACGACGTTCAGGCCATGGGAGCGCTCCACGAAACGATTGATGAGGGGACAAGGCGTTACCTGGGGGAGAGGATCTCCATTTCGAAGAGAAGATGATATCAAACCTAACCAGGACGTCCGAGGAGCTCTCGTCAAGGAAATGGGAGGAACGCACTCATGACGGCCAACATATCACCCTGAAAGTCCGCATCTGACAACCTCGTTCGCTTCAAGAACGCGTGTGCCCATGCGGGCTCCATTTGCTCCAGGACCGATGTCAAATGGGTCAGTAGATTCGATATTTGGCTGTGCAACACCATAAGCGACGCTCAAGCCAAAGGGAGGGACCGTACACCTGGAGCTCCAGAATTCGTTGGTACCTCTCAGCGGGCCACTTACCCCGGAGGGAAAACTGTAGGACATGAGCACAACCACCTAAACCACGGCGAGTGTTACAGACAAACCTCATACACGACATTTTCTTTCACAACGATGGACCTCTTCAATTTGTTGAGGATGGCAAGAAGGTGTTGGACGATGACGGCTGTCTCGCCCTCCCTTTTTGTGTTTGCAAAGGATATTATGGAACAATATGCAGACCCGATCTTCGTGGTGACGGTGGCCATGGTCTTTCTTTCATACAGGCGAATTGTCGTCGACGGAGGGAAGAACGAGAAGATGCTGCACAAGCACTCAACACGGAGGCGTTTGGCACGAGGTAAGAAAACCCACCCAGCAGCTACCACCCCAATTGTCACGAGGACAAATCGTTTCTGTTCAATGGTATAAGAAAAGAGCCATAAGGAAATTAATAGTAGGCTTTACCCAAGCAACGTCGATCCCATATCCTGGCGAGGACGCTACAGTGAGATGCGTATCCTCGTACGAGTATCCAAAAACCTGTTGAATTCCAGTCAGATGATAAAAACACAAGATCAACAGAATAACAGGACAAACCAAAGCAGCTGTAACCCATATGATCAAGTTGGTCATCGGGGCGACAGGCCAATAAAGTCGGAAGAAGAAAATGATTGGGAAGCAGACAAAACACACGGCTGCCAATCCAAAGGGGTTTCCTCTCCCGGACCCCGTTGATATATACCTAGCGGGTGATCATGAAGGCACGTCGTACACACAGATTCGAGGGGCACAAACCACATTACGGTACCAATGAGTCCTCCAATAAAGGTACTGGTTATCCGTGTGATGAGCCCAAAGGTAGTGTCCCCACGGAATCGAGAGAGAGTAAGCTGGCCCATTATGCTGTTCAGTTTTAGATAGATAGATCGTGCAATACAAGCAAGCAAACTCACACAGCCCATACAGCTTTGTTTTCTTGTGGTCGCGATGAGAGCCAGCGTAAAGTAAAATTAGCGAACAAACGTACTATATGTGAATTCCGCCGTTGACTCGAAGAACGACGGCAACGACAAAAGAACTATAGTCACGTCAGTATTCAAATTCTCCCAATGAGCAAAATGACCGACTCGTCAATACGCCGGCTTTCAGGGCGTAAAGAGCATTTCCTCCTCCTATCCCTTTCCCCGTATAGTAGACCCAGTTGACAGTTTTCTCCAGCACGTTTCGGGGAGGTAAAGCATCAGGATCTCGACGGACCGCTTGTCCGAGGTCTGTCAGCGACGTCTGATCCAAACCAGGAATTGTATCTAAAGACCATTGTTAGTACTGTAGTGCACAGTCAGGAAGAGAAACGCACCGGGGTTCTCGTCGTCTCCTCTCCATGTCAGCTCTGAGGGTTCCCACGTTGTCCGCTGTGCCAACCCTGACAAATGCATCCCTGGAAACCATACTTTGGGCACTTCCCTCGCGGTTTCCAACCGGATTATCTCACTGAGCTAATAATGTAGATTGACTTTCTTGTAGGAGAGTATGGTGATACTTCCACATACCACGTCTCGGATGCTTGTAGCAAACCGTATCAAATGGTACTGATAGACGTAGCAGTGAAAAAGATGTCTATGAGGTGTGATTTCATGCTCCATCGTGTCGTCAGCAGATGCGAATATGGCTCGGTAAGGATCGAGGACGGTCAACCTTGGAATTATAACCATGAGCGTGTGCTACGTTGGATTCGAACGCGCATAACAAACCTTTCTTTGTTCATAAACTCGTCCAAATTCGACGACAGCTCGCGATGGAGGTCTTCGTATTCCTTGATCCTATTCACTCGTATTCGTTTCTTGTCCTCTCGGCTCAGCCAGAAATCGAAGTGGTTGTTCCCGACAGAACCAAGCCAGTCACATGCGCTTTGAAGTCCATGCTCGCAACCTGTGAGCAAGTCCTGGCAGCTGTCGCTCAGCAGCTTGTTGGCCCTCGCAATGTGCGCCTCCGAATCTGGGTGGTACAAGTGCGTTGCTTCAAGGTTGAGATAGTTAAGGGATTCAAAAACCCCTACGGCCTGCTCCGTTCGCGGAGCACGAGACAATGCGAAATGGCGAAGTGAACCATGAGGGTGAGCAGGGTGATGGGAAGCAATATGCCGGTGCGGCGAGTGTCGTCGTTTGCGATGGTGGATCGCTGTGTGGTGATGCACTTGTGGGGGGGAGTGGTGGCGATGGTGTGCGTGCCTCTTTGCTCCACCATCCGGTGATTCGTGGTCATTCAGCTTTTCTGTATCAGTAGTTGGTTGGTCGTGACCTGGGGATGGAGGCCGAGAATGTGCTGGGGAATGGAGTGTAGGTGTCGCAGGGACTGACGGAGCAGGGGTGATGGGAAACCTTTCTCTTGTTGGGTCGATGAGCGTATAGTATACGCTCATGCCACTTGCCTTGACAATGAGATCTCTCGCCAAAGAATGAAGTCGAGTGTAATCCGTGGGTGCAAAGCGGGAATAGATAACATCGAACTTTTGCAATCTGGCTGCAGAAAGCAGCACGGCAAGTGCACCTTCTGCCTTGTTAACAGCTGCAACAATCGAGGATGCCGAAAAGTTAGGAGCAGTGACCCCTTGCCGTAGACACTGGTGGTGTTCCTTTGTCGCAGAGACAAGGGACGACAGTACATCTTGCAGACACATAGCGAATGTAGCTGATTCAGACGTCGGAAATAAGCAAAGAGATAGAATCAGAGCAATGGCTGAATGAAGTGTGAGGGGCAGAACTGTAGTTTTCCCAATCTACAAGCATGTCAATCATGTATCCATACGTAATTGGTTTACGGACCATGTAATAGGGGAATGGAAACAAAGCAGCTGTGGTCAATGCAATATCTGGACCGCCCATCAGTTAGTTGGAATCAGACGAACGGGTGACAATTGCCCCACCGACAGATATACATCCGAAGATACATGCAAGGGTGAGTGGCCCAGGGCCCAAGCGCGATTTGATATACAAGAAAAAGCTGCTTCCAATGAAGAGAAATACAGCCAGGATGACTGTAGGCTAGATTTCCCACATGTGAATCACAAACGCTGACAACGGTTTACAGGGCTGCTCACGGCTGGTTCAATGTACCGACCAGCAATGATATTTGCGAGAGGCGCAGTCGGGTCATTATGAGAACGTGCAAGGTCTGCCAACTTAATGGCTAGACAGGACCAGCTGTGGAAATATTAGTTGTCAAGTTACGTACTGTGTTTGTAGAGTTACTGACGCCCAACCAGAAGTTGCAAATACCAGTATTCCAAGCTCCCGTTGAAGCACGGCAATAAATGGGTCGCTTGGAGGGGAGAGAAATGATGCTATGTTCCTATCAGCTCGTCTAATACCTCGTGATGAATGCTCTAAAAAGTTACCGATGATGATCAGGAAAGCCGCCTGGAAGTTGCTCAGATGGAACGAAATAGAAACGAGAACGAGAAAAATTCACCTGTCCCATCATATTCAATGTCGTCGGAATCAGAAACAACAAGAGACTGATCCAAGCAGCCACGGCG
>JBBPJP010000582.1:0-18865 GCA_038088775.1 Boletus barrowsii | reverse complement strand
CAAGGGAGTGTTGATGAAAAGGAGTTGCTTCGTCTAGCAGAGAGTACCGTGACCGGTCCTCATCCGGCGATGCACAGTAAGCTGAGGTATCTTCGGCACGTTGGTGCACGCCGATTTGGACGTAATGATCGGATTTCCCAATAACTCTTGGGGATCCACGGTCCACGGTCGGGTTAGGATAAGGATAAGTGTGTCGATGGTGATCCCATCCAATATCGAATAGGACTTTACCGACAGCGAAGGGTAAACTGATCATCCACGCGTCGATTCCGAAGAAAGTTACGACGAGACAGAATATGAGCGTTGCGCCGAGCATGATACTGCCAACCCAGGCACCAACGAGATCTACACGTGCTTCCCGAGGCTTCCGATGGGCGGTACGAGCTAACGTCCATAGGACTTTGTTCCTGCATTGGAACGCTAGCGCAGCGAGGCAGAAGACGTTGCAAGCAAGGATAGTATGATTGAGCGCTTCGATAAGGATAAACTGAGAGAACGCAAAGGGTATGAGGGCAAAAGGCAGCCGTGGTAGCGCAGTATTGAAAGTCGGGAAGTGTTCGTCCAAGTATGAACGAAACCGCATGATGAATTTCTCCTGGAGAACAGGGTCGGATTGTGACACCGTTTTGGAGACCAGTTTTGGGGTTTCGATTTCGGGGTGCGACTCGACAGCAGTCGCTTCGTCATGCGGAAAAGATGGTGATCGTTTTGTATCTGCGAACGAGGAAGGACGCGAGAAGCTGTCCATCGTGTGCTGGTGTTGCTCGGGCATAGAAGCTTCATCGAGCCCTTTCCCATCTGCCTTGGGGGACATCTGCGGTCCCATTTTGGGCTCGATCTGTGGGATTCGAAGTGGCAATCCAGCAGCCATTTCTTCATCAGGTGGGGGAGGCGGTGATTGTCCCATAACGGTGGGTTGCGAGGCGCTATTTTCCGCGTATTGCTCGCTCTCAGCTGCAGAACTTTCATCAACCCCTTCCGTCTTGGGCGACCGACGACCCAGCTTGATCGGAATACCATGGGCCCGCCGATAGTGATCCCACGTAAGATCGAAAAGGAACTTTCCAACGGCGAATGGCAAGCTGATCATCCAAACGTCGATTCCAAAGAAACTGACGACGAGACAAAGTATGAGCGTCGTGCCGAGCATGATACTGCCAACCCAGGCACCAACGGGATCTAGAAGAGCTTCCCGGGGGTTCCGACGGGTGGTACGAGCTAAGGTCCGTGGAACTTTGTTCCTGTATTGGAAGGCCAGCACGGCGAAGCAGAAGACGTTACAAGCAAGGAAGGGAAGGATTGTGTAAGCTGTGAAAGCAGCATCGTTTACGCCAAAGCCTTCGCAGATGACAACCTTGCGTAAACTCGCTCAGCATGGGTCAGGATTTTGCTCTAGATGCGTACATTTGTTGGGTTCCCTACAAATAGCACCATGCTGGCGGTGTTCGCAGCAGCAAACTCAGCCATGACCCACGCCCACGAATCGAGTTTTGCGACGTCTGTGTAATAGACCAAAAAGGCAGTTCCAGAGAGCATAGCGGGATCATTGCCGAGTGGGATGGAGAGGAGGGCGAGCATGACGAAATGAAGATACACCTTCCACCCAGTGCGACCACTCATGTTACTGACCCAAAATGCCGCAGCCTCGAGAACTCTGGTGATGTCGAGCGTTATAACCATATAAGCTAGTGAGAAAAATAGGATGAGGATATTGTGAGGTTTGATGCCTTCCGTTCCTACAATCCCGTTGCGGATGACCATCAAATCAAGGCACTGAGCAGCCCACAGTAGCGCGATGGCGAGGATGGGTGCGGTGGTCAGGTTGATTGGTATTCGAGGGAAATGACGGGGTATGGGTATAGTGACTGGGTGAATTACGAAGAATATGGAGATGATGAACACCACCAAGGTGGCGACAGCAAATCCAGAGGTCATGATGGTACCCGAGCTTTGGAGACGACGCTCAGAAAAACTGAGCAAAGCGAGCAGGGAATTGCAGATGGACGTGTATTGGATGCAAGTGGAAGGTGGGGATGGAGATGAACCAGGTCCACATTAGCAGGTGTATTATACTGCATATTTCAAGAGGCCTGCGGATCGGCAAAGAAAAGGCAACTTTGAAGGAGAATGCGGGTCCATAATAACTCATGTAAATGGCAGTGTCTAAGCGCAATGTGTGAAACACCACGCTGCGATACACCGTCATCGCGTGTTCTCGGCATGTCGAGTCGGACATGATGGCGATTGGCCCAGCTGCAGGAGAGAGCTCCTGAATTCCCCGTCTATGGCTGTATAAAGTAATTCTCGGCCCGAGGGACTTACTCCGAAGGGAAAGTGCTTCGGACAGACTTCAAACATCCTAGGTACTTTAATTATCCTTTCTCCAAAGACACTCGGAGATAAGATTATGTTCCAAAAAATGCAAGTACATGCAGAACATCACGCGCGTAGACCAAATCAAAGACTCTCGATGATCAACTTCATCTTCCTCGTCATCTGTGAAACCATCTACCCACAATGAAGGACCTATGTCAACGTTATCATCCTCATCAACAACGTCAGGGACATCAAAGTCCAATTCACGCAAGGCACGAATGTCTTTTTTTTTCTAAACAAACTGTAACTTAGCAAAGACAAGCATGTGTTGGAGTCGGACACTTACATAGACCTAGGCCATTTCCAACACCACCCATGTAGTGATCATTTTGCGGAAGGCCCCTAAGCCCATCCATCAATGGCAGTTCAGGTATCTCCTCGCGTGACTCCGCATCCGCGACCCAGGGAGCAATGTCAGTACATTTCTGTAAGACGGACAGGAGATCTCCATATATCATCCATACGGTCCTGCGCTGGATGGCGGCGGGTGAGCCCAATTGAAAATAGTAACATTCCTGGATGAAAGCATTGAGTGCAGGTGGGACGAGGTCAAAGACAACATGGTCAGGCATTTTGTAGATCGCGTTGTCGTTGTCGCCGCCATTAGATGAGACGGGGGTAAGGCACGGCTCTTGCTTGTATTCGTGTATTCGCATGTGGCGCAAGGGTGGGGTGACCAGGTGTCCGGGGCTACAGTGGTTAGGATCAATCCGTGACCACTTACCCTAAAGCGCCACCAGGTCTTGGTCAGCCGCACCACCAAACAGGGTGTAAACTCCCACTTTTGCTGCACTTCCCCAGTGCTGCTGAAAAGGCCTGGATGAGAGATGTAGATTCTCTTCGCCTCATGTGAACCTTCCCAAATGGTTCGCCAGAACAGACCCGCCAGTGAAGCTGAAACGGACCACGGCAACGCTGGGCGCAACGGTAAGTGCAATGGCGGCTGCACAAACGGTTTTGGTGAGAAGGATGGTAGCGCCAATGTTGGTACCCAGGAGATCACATAGCACGATACCGAGAGCGCCAACGAACCAGAAGGGGTGTATTTGATTGACGAGCCAATCGGCAAACATATCCACCCGTCACTTGTGATTAAGAGCTTGAACCTGTGCCTTTGTGTAAAAGATCACAAACGCAGTTCCAGAGAGTATGACGCCTGTCGGATGGAGAGCAGCGCAAGCATGGCGTAAAAGTAAACGTCACCACATATTACTGGCACGAAATGCCATGGCTTCGAGTACACTGGTGACATTGAGCGTTATGGCCTTGTAAACCAACGAGAAAAAAAAAGATGAGAATGTTGTAGGGTTTGACGCATTCTGTCCTTGGTTCTGTCACTACATTTTGGATGATGGCCGGACCAAGGCATAGGACGGGGGGTGGGAATTGTGACCAGACCCCGGATTGCGAGGAATATGGAGATGATGAACACTGCCAACATGGCACCAGCATATCCGAGCTTTGGAGACGAGGCTGTGCGCATAAAGTAATCAAGGAACTGCAGAGGCCGAGTGCAGGGGTGAATATGAATGTCGATGCACGAGGGAAGCGACTGGCCCACACGATCGATAGGCATTTTCCGATGGAACGCGTGTGCTGAACAACGTGGGAGTGAGGGTCGGGATTGAGGCAATGGGGAGGTTGTATTGTACCCGCGCGCACCCTTTTCAAGTTGGACACTCCGTCAGAAGGTTCCACTGGAAAACTGCAAAGCAGTCCATTTTGTAGCGCAGCCGTAACATTTCGCATGGATTATGATATGTTTTTCCTAGTCTCTGGGTGTCCGGAGAATACTCGGAGGACTCGGATCCGGGAGCTGGAGCTTGAAGCGCTGACACCACAACATTTGCTTGCTTCATTCTCCGCGCTCACTCCAGCAAGATCGTTACAAGACCACCAACTTATCACCGCGGTCACCGTTTGGTTGTGTTAGCGAACGGCGTGGCCCTTATGCCATTTGGGACGTGGCCGTCAGAAGGTTCTACCGGAACACTGCCAGGGCGGTCTACCATGGGTCAAGCGCACGATTATGGATCTTTCCCAATTGCACCGCTCCAGTGAAACTGGCATTCTGAAACCGTTCCGAAACGAAGCCGGGGTCCTCCGCCCTCCTTTGCAACCATTCGTAGTGAATGGCATCTACGACGCACAGGTTTGCATCAAGCCTTCGAACCTATCGATGATTCTGTCAATTTCTGTGAAGTCAGTACTTGTGCCCAACATATCAGTATTGCACTGGATTTAAAAAAAAACCTCAGTAGGCCTATAGCCATTCCAACACATCTTCACCAGCTCAATGGGCAACCCTTTCAACCCACCTCGCAGCATCCTACAAACTCGAGTCAGTATAGCAATAAAATTCCACGGGGACAAATTTTGTACTTACACGCACAGTGGTCATGGTGAGCCAAAATCAGACCTTGTAAACAAGGTCGGTCACTGCAATCTGGACATCGACATGATCAAGTAATAGCATGGGGTTCGCCCAGTGTCGGATATAGACATGCATAGCAAAGGCCCGCAAGTCCTTATGCTGGCAAGGATGCTGTCCGATGGAAAATGAACGCACAATCTCCCTTTTCTAAGTCATGGGCCGCAGGGATGTGAAATGCAACGCAGGTTCCACTCACTGGCATGAGAACGGTAGGCATGTGCTACGCTGTGTACTTGAATGCTGGGTGCTGTGGATGGCTGCAGTCGAGTTGCCAGTGGTCCCTATGACCTGCCCGTTCGGTGACCGCTCGCTTCCAAATTCCTGGACCCATCGGCCGGCCGAAACCCGATGCTCCGTTTTAGCCTGAAGGAGACGTTTCCAGGAACGACGATTCCGACGTACCCCAAAATAGATGGTGCCGAGACGACGAAAGCTCCAGGTTTGTCTTCGTAAATTGTCCGTACTCATTTTGTTGCCTCGTATGCCCTCATTGACCTACAACGGGCAGTGTGAAGTGTGTTAGCTTACTTTTCTCGTTGAAAGGAGGTGATCTGACTGGTTTATTTTGCCTATCATAGATGACACGACCGGCGTAGTTTACGGGTCTCATACATCCATCCACGTTTCAACCTGGGGGCACAAGGCCGAATCCGAGGTCGGAGATGATGCATGCCAATGTCGTTCATACTAAGACTCGCCCTCGCGGCGTTCTCAATGCCAGCGTTGCCGTCCAAGCCGCGCACTCCAATGCGTCTCGCCCATGGACATGCTCCGAGTCACTCGTCGTCGACGCTTACGATTTTGATACGTAAGTTATTGACGAGCGGGCTGTAGCAAAGTCATCTAACAGGTCGTACGATGTGCCGACATCATCCTTGGGCACGAATTGAATATTGAACCTCAGTGAGTGTGGCTCTGTTCTGTCAGAAACCATTCTTGCGGTTAAACTTGAAGTGACCGGTAGAATCGGCGTGGTACGATTCTGGCATCCCTACACTGCCGATGCAGTCAAGAATCTCATTTCACTTCTCTTTGACGGGACTAGTACAATCTCTACAGCCAAGTATGATGTCTTCCCCGTTGACCGTCATCGGATACACCCTTTCAGCACCATCGCGCTCGCACTGACCCACAAAGGGATTGTCTCTAATCAGGTGTCGTACCCCACTCTGCCACAGCCCACGAATACCATCCGTTCGGGTTCCTGCCCACGCTCGTCAACAGCTGAAAAGTCGACATCAAACTGAGAGAGCGTGTCTCAGGCGATCACGCGCACGCGGTACGTTGATCGCGTCGCACCGGAGCCCACGCTCATACGCCGTCATTGCGGAGCAGATGCAGTGAGTTTGTGATTATATTATGTAATTGTAAAACGAAACCTACACGCGTGTAGATCGAGCCTTGAGAGGGATGTCTTCCTTCTAGAATCTGAACAGCTTCGGGCGCCGGATCTCCAGTCAATCCGTAGCATTAGAAAAAATAGTACGTACCTAAAACTTCTGTCATGGTAGGACTGTGCTCGGATCTTTTTTCGTTCAATCCAATAATGTTGATGTATACATTTTTACGGGGCCGGAGAAAGTGCTGGATAGCAGTAACTCGTCAAAGTACAGCAAGTACTTGTCCATGTGCATGCTTTTTCATACCCGACGTCATGAAGGAAACAAGATTCGCTATCGAATTTGTGCCTGGGCGTACACAAAATCATATCCTGCAGGCCCGGATCAGTAAATCCTAACTGCTCCAGAACCCTTGGCTAACCCGGCTAACAATGGTTTCGCCGAGAGGAATTACATTATATGTGTCGAGGTGTCCAGGGTCTTCTCCGAACAATGAAACCAGACGCTTCATGCTCACTGAAAGCCTCAAGGCAGGCTCAAGCATCACCAACGTTCACTAAATTGCCAATGCGAAACCCGGCTCATCTCAATCTCCTTGGTAGCCGCCTATCGATCGTGTGGGTTAGTCGCTTTTCCTTGTGTGCCAGTATTTATATTCACTCCCCCTCCGCTCTTGCCTCCCTAGTTCCCTGCTTGGGTACCGTCATGACCTCTAGATTCGCTGTCGCCACCTTGGTGGTGTTCGTCATCTCCATATTCTTCGTAATTCGCCCAGTCACCATACCCGCATCCCGTCATTTCCCTCGAATACCAATCAACCTCACCACCGCGCCCATCCTCGCCATCGCGCTACTATGGGCTGCTCAGTGCCTTGATCCGATGGTCATCCGCAATGGGATTGTAGTCACGGAAGGCATCAAACCTTACAACATCCTCATCCATGTCTTCTCACTGGCTTATATGGCCATAACGCTCGAAATCACCGGAGTTCTCGAGGCTGCGGCATTTTGGGTCAGTAACATGAGTGGTCGCACTGGGTGGAAGGTGTATCTTCATTTCGTCATGCTCGCCCTCCTCTCCATCCCACTCGGCAATGATCCCGCTGTGCTCTCTGGAACTGTGTTTTTGTTCTATTACACAAATGCCGCAGAGCTCGATTCGTGGGCGTGGGTCATGGCTGAGTTTGCTGCTGCGAACACTGCTAGTATGTTGCTATTTGCGGGGAATTCAACAAATGTACGTACTCTAACAAAAACCGTGACCCGTGCTGACCGAGTTCACGCCAGGTTGTCATTTGCGAAGGCTTTGGCATCAACGATGCTGCTCCCACGGCTTATACCATCCTTGCTTCTAACGTCTTCTGCTTTACTGCGCTGGCGTTCCAATGCAGGAACAAAGTCCCATGGATGTTAGCTTGTACCGCCCGTCAGAATCCTCCGGAAACTGTTCTAGATCCTGTTAGTGCCTGGGTTGGCAGTATCATGCTCGGGGCAACGCTCGTGCTCTGTCTCGTCGTGAGCTTCTTCGGAATCGACGCTTGGATGATCAGTTTACCCTTCGCTGTCGGTAAACTCTTATTCGATCTTGGATGGGATCATCATCGACACGCCTATCCTGACCCGATCGTGGATCGTGGATCTATTGGGAAAGCCGGTTGTTGCGCCCCAGTCGCCGTGCACCAACGTGCGGAAGATACCTCCGCTTATTGTCCATCACCAGACGAAGACCGATCACGGCATTCTTTAATAATCCCTCTCGAGCGGCACCTCCTTAATACCTCGACGTCGCCCAAGATGGTGTTTGATGAAGCTTCCTCAGCCGAGGAGCGCCATCACACGCAAAACGGCCCCTTGCATCATTCCTCACTCGCTGATACGAGACGATCACCATCTTTTCCACCTGACGAAGGAATTGCCATCGAGTCACAGCCTGGAACGTCCAACTTAGAGTCCGAAACGAGGCCGCAGCCATCCACTCCCAAAGCAACCATCAAAATGCCGCGAGTTCTCATCCGGTTTCGAGCGCACATGGACTATCGCTGCGACCAACTCGTCGCACACTTCCCCACTTTCTTCGCTGCGCTGCCGCGCTTGCCCTTTGCCCTCGTACCATTTGCGTTCTCTCAGATCATCCTTATCGAAGCGCTCAATCACCAGGGATGGGTGGAGGTGTTTGCTAATTGGCTTGTCCGAGCAACGGGTAATCAAATACACCCTACCATCTGGTTGATTGGTGTCCTTGGTGTCATCTTGTGCAACCTCGCTGGCACCAACATTGGCGTCACCATTCTGCTCACCAAAGTCGTCCGCGCAGCCGTCCTTCCGTGCGATGCCAACCGCACAGTTGTCGCGTTCAGCTTTGGCGCTGTCGGTTTCACCTTTTCAGCCTCATTGACAAGCCTCCTCTGGCGAACCATCTTGGCGCAAAAGGATACCCACGTGAGGCAAAGGGGTTTCGCGTTCTGGAATTTACTATCAATCTTGATCATGATGTGCGTGGGGGTCGTTTCGGCAGAAATGGCAGTTCTGTTTCAGCCGTGATGGGGCCTCGTGGGGGAGGTACTATAGATGTTCGGCCAGTCCACTCCTATCCCCTGGCTAAGGATTGGTCTATTTTATCGCAGGGATTATTATGACGGGGTGATCCTTCATACAATGTTCGAGTTTCTGGATTCGGGACTTCCGACTAGATACGTCGCATATGCACATCCTATTTTTCCTCCGCACAATACCCCAACTCTGTATTATATATAGTCCTTCACCTAATATAGTTCACATGATAACAGACTATGTTGGACATTCGAATATTCACTGTCACGTCAATTGGTTCGACACCTAACGCATCCGAGGGTCCAGCATGATCTGCTAACAAGGTCTCTGGCGAATTCCCTCATAGCGGCGACATTGGTCAAACGGGATCTAACTGCATTCCAGTCCCAGCCCGATGGTTGAAGTATTTCAGCATACGCGAACCCGCCGCGGATCGATATCGATCCTCCATTCTCAAATATTCCCATTCTCAGCACCTAGCACCTGGCACATGAGTATACAGCGTAGCACATTCCTACTGCTCTCAGCCCGGTGAGTGGAACCTGGGTTGGCGTTTCACATCCCTGCGGCCCACGGAGAGTGAGATCGTGCGTTCTTTTTCCACCACTGGGTGGTGTCCTTGAGCGACCGTTTTTTCTCTCTCCTTCTCCTTCAAGAAGGCGGTATCAAGAGGGGAAAGTGTGCACCAGGACTTGCGCGTCTTAGCTTTCATCCACCGAGGATTCTGAGACAGAATTCACAATTAGGCAAGGGCATTTCCGAGAAGAAGCGCTAGGGCACACTATGGACGAGCTTAGGGTCGTGCGCCAATAAACGTGCTTGCTCTAGCTTGACACTGGTATGTCGGAGGTGCCTTTTCATCTTGTTGGTGTAGGTCAACCAATTGGTGCACCTCTTTCACCGCCCCCGACTTCGCCACTGCCTCGGCATCGTTGCCTTCGCCTACGTTTCCTGTAGCGTCCCTTCCCAAGGCAGGCACTGGCCCATCAATAGGAACGGCTGTGACAGCCGCTGCAAGTGGGCGAATGTCCCCATAGGTAGTGCTGTCGTTGTCTTTACCATCGTCGATGTCGGGGACGGTGCACATGGGCGACGCGATGCAGATAAGATTGGGGACGAACGTGTGGAAGAGATGTGGGACGAGGTGAAAGAAGGGGAGCGTATACTTGATTTGGATAAGAGGGGGAGCAAGGACGAGAAGGAGACAGGAGCGAGTGGGGGTGAGATTCGTGAGAAGGACGATGAGGATGATGCGAAGCCGAGAAAAGGGATGGATTTGGTGGCGATTCAGGTGCCAGGGGCCATATGGGTGTAGGCGCCAACGATAATGGCGTCCGAGACACGGGCCCGTCGGACCCTATTTTTAGATGCTCTTCAGGACACCACGTCCATTCTGTGGAAGCAAATTCATTTGCGTAGTACTGCAATATACAGTAGATCCGTGGCGCACCTGTCAGTCTGAACGTGGTCCTCCACCCCTCCCCCCCCAAAAAAAAAGTCACATTCGAATACCGGTATCAATCATATGCCATGCAAATTTAAGCCATGACTGATGTTGCGGAATCGGGCGGGGGCTATGTGATGTGTCACCCTGGCTGAACATTGGAAAGCGTTGCGCATACATACCTGAAGCCTGTGAGCCATTTCGGCGAAATAGCTCGATGGAACACACGGTGTCCTTGCAGTGATCCACTTGAATGTGGGGTGACGTACTGTGCGGTTAACCAGCACTCCCCAGCTTGGTCAAATGTGGTTTGGAATGGAGAGCAGACGAGTGGGAGGAGAAGAGTAAAGGAAGCACGAGGAAAGCGCCCAGGAACCCGCGCTTGGCAGTGACTAGCATGCCGGTGGCAGTGAGCAGATGCTTAAGGATTCAAGTACCAGTTGCATGGTTTCAGTTCACGCACGGTGTTAGACAACTAGGTTGGTGGCGCGACGAACCACGACTTTTCTATGAAATGGATAACATTTGATTATTCCGGAAAATGTCACTGCGGAGGGCGTGATGGTACCCTCGTTTGAGTCGACACGCACGGGTGGGGAACGGAAGGCAATGGTGATCCCATTGCGCTCATCGCATCAATGGCTCAATGCAAAGCTCGATCTGGAAGGAAAACATTGTAGAGCATCCGCCAGCCAAGACTAAAGCTGAGAACTAACAGATACTGGGGTTGTTCACCAATTTCAAAGATCAGTAAGAATAGATATACAAAGGTACTGTTTCTGCTGGCGATCAAAAAGCAACCCGAGGCCCCTGTATTTGTATTTCCTGTGCACCGATAAACGAGTGAGAGGCAGGTACCCCAAGTTACTGAGACTTACCACTGTTACTACTGTGACTAGCGAGAAAGTGGGTTGGCGTGACGTTCGCTGCTACGGCTGCAGCAATGGTAACCTAGAGAGGTTCAACCTTCGACTCAAGAAATACAACGAAAACGGACGGCTCACGCAAGCATATACAGAAAGGCCATATAACACCCGTTTATCACCCTGCCAGAATGCGTACGTGCGCAGAATTAAAAGGACTTGATTACAAACGTCATTCATTCACTATTAGTGTGCAAGGATGCAAGACGACAGACTTTCTGCAGCGATGATACCCAATATATGAATGACTGGGGGGAAGCGGTTATCACGGTGCTGTCGCGATGCCAACTTGGGTGACACACTTACTGTTCTCTACCAAAGTCGGCGGACAGGGCTACAGTGGAAAACAGGTATTAGCATAGTTGACCAGGTGTACACAATATCTGGGGCGTACTTGTGATGCTGAGCGGAAGGCAGCTTCCCAGAAACAATGTTAGCATATATGGATTATATACCTTCGTGGCATGCTCACCATAGCCAGTCAACGCGACACCCACGAATGGTAGATACCTCGACACCGTGAAGATGAACCGCGTTACATCCCACTTACGGCCCCATACCCATCGTACCTAACAAAAGATCAACGCATGGGTCAAGCATCTGTCGCAACCACATACCTCGTCCTCGAGCGTGACCAGGTAGTCATATGCCTACAGATTGCATGAGAGAAATGTGCATTTGTTAGGCGGACTTGCTTACCAGAATTACCAAGCCAGCAGCTAGGGACCATCCATACGTGAGCACAACGCAGTTCGCTTGTGAACGACCGACATACCATTGAAATACTATCGATCCCGTTATCCCGAGTCAGCACACCAGGAAGGAAAGAAAGAAAAGGTGAGACGAGCTCAGTAGAAGACGTACCTGGGTTGTCTGATATCCTGCTGGAGGAGATACGGCGAGCGACATCGTCTGACTCAACCGACAGAGACAGCGGAATAGTGAATCACCCAAGCGAAAAGAAATCTAAGCCGCTTTAGTGGTGTGGAGGCACTTATATGTTCTCCGTGTCCGATCCGTGGGTTGAACTAGTCACATCCCACGCCCGTGAAAATCGCACACGAACGATGGAGTGATAAGTGCAAGTATAGTGGTCACAGCTCTCGGTCCTCCCACATCAGTTCCGCGGGGGAGTAGCCGGGGTGTCGGTCGCACGAATGTGAATATTATTCAAGTTGTACGCTCGGAAATCTCGAGCTCGGATGCCAGGGTTGAGACAAGTTCGCTTGGAATGGGACGGATCGAGTGGAAATAGAGTATTGTATTAAGATCTTCATCGGTTCTGAGAGAGTGCGTTAATGTTAGTGCGCAATGCAAACTTTGAGAACGTGCTTCATACAGCAATAGTCTTACAGGTCTGGAAGTTCCGGGCCGCGTCCAGGCTACTGGATGCCGCACGGGTTTGCCACGCCTTCAACAGTATGCTGGAGTGATGATCACAGTGCTCTGGTTAGCCGTCGGTGACACTTCACCGCACACAGCCCACGGTGATCCTATTAAAAGGCCAGTCGAAGAAGGTCAACGGGTTGATAAGTAAGGTTAAGTGACACCACATCCCACATTCCGGTGAAAGTCATCTTCAAGAGAAGAAAGGGAACATTCTTTCTTTCTGTATGGAATCACGGCCTTGAACACAGGCAATCATTGATAGGCGCCTCATCACGAAGAGACTACTGTGGTACTAGAGACAAGGTAAGGCCACCAACGACCAAACACGCAAACCAAATAAAAATAAATAAAAATAAACGTAAAATCGCTGTTCACCAGGTCACCACGAATGTTCACCTCGAGACACACCCACGTGTCCATGTTAATTCTTTAACCTACATCTTGCCATCTCACAATGTTAATGATGTCTTGGTCGACCATCGTTGTCGGTGAAGCCGAATCAAACCATAATGCCGTACCAACACGTTCGAGGCAAAGTGAAATATGACCCTAGTGACACTGCTGATTGTACGCGGCGGGCCGTGCCTTCGCGCTGACTGGCAGGCACAAGTTTTTTCCAACTCAGCCTTCATCCATACCAGTCGAGGCCTCCTCGCAAGAACCTGAATTGGAGGGTAAAGACTGTCACAAGATAACCGACGAAGAATTTGAAACAACCACTACTTCACGTTTCTTTAGCATTGGCATCTGCCAGTATGTTTCAGATCGACGTCAGAGGGAAAGTAAGTAAACTTGATCCAAAGTCTCCTGCTGAACTTAGCGGCAATCTCGCCAACTTGAACGACTCTACGTGATATGGGCCATGTGAGCCATGCTCATCATCTGCTTAAAAAAACCGGGGGAGACGAGGACCTATAACGATACGGTGTTTTTTAGTACAAGGCGAACCATAGCACCAGACCTGCTGCTATGGGTGGGCCGTCATCTGGCCACGGTCCGAATCACCAGACAAGATCATCTATCGACGATTTGCCTCATAGACGGTCCAACTTTTACCAGACCAACCGCGATCTGGGGCCCCGAGCATGATGTCATTACCTGGATGCAGACACAAATTCTTTACTGAATGGGAAGAAGTATGCTATAATCCACATTAATTTGCTTCATTGTGAGTGTGAGATAATCACATCTCGACACAGTGATGGGTTGAGAGGTCAAGGCCTACGTCAAGCTGGTTGTTCGACACTTCTCTGCAACCTCGATCCGGTTGACTCTGGGGGTGCCATGAACACGAGCTGGCTAAGCGGAGCAGAACCTGTCGTTCCCCCTTCCTGCACGCTCCTACGCAGATTAAACAGGACGCGCGATGCAAGCACACTGTGCAGAGTGATCTGAGGTCTGCAAGTCGCACAAACATCATAAGAACTTCACCAAAGCAATTGAAAAACAGGTCAACGCACATATCCAAGAGATCACTGAATTGCAACTGAAGCAATCACGTCGATTAGCGTTATCTGAATGTGTACCATGAAAGAAAACACGTACCGGGAATATACCATCGAGGAGGACGTTGGTAAATGTGACGACTGTACCTGAATGTCAGCTGCAAGCCAATGGGCGTGAGAATCATTCTTACGTATGATGCAGACGATGTAAAACATGCTGTCTCGATAGGTTGCGTTCACAAAAAATGAATTCCCTTCACGATAGGAGTGGAATCGCTTATACGCCGTCAAAGACAATATCACTGAAAAGGAATTCAGCACGCGCGGTAAAAAAAATCGATGCGATGGGTTGTTCACCGATTTCAAAGATCAGTAAGAATAGATATACAAAGGTACTGTTTCTGCTAGCGATCAAAAAGCAACCCGGGTCCCCTGTGCACCGATAGACGAGTGAGGGGCGGGTACCCCAAGTCACTGAGACTTACCACTGTTACCACTGTGACTAGGGAGAAGGACGGTTGGCGTGAGGTCCGCTGCTACGGCTGCAGCGATGGTGACCTAGAGAGGTCCAACCTTCGGCTCATGAGATACAACGAAAATAAATGGCTCACGCAAGCATATACAGAAAGGCCATATAACACCCGTTTATCGCCTTGCCAGAATGCGTACGTGCGCAGAATTAAAAGGACTTGATTACAAATGTCATTCATTCATGATTAGCGTTCAAGGACGCAAGGCGACAGACTTTCTGCAGCGATGATACCCAATATATGAATGACTGGGGGAAGCGGTTATCACGGTGCTATCGCGATGCCGACTTGGGTGATACACTTACTGTTCTCTTCCAAAGTCGCTGGGGGACAGGGCTACAGTGGAAAAACGATATTAGCATAGTTGACTAGGTGTGCACAGTGATTTCCGCATACTTGTGATGCTGAGCGGAAGGCAGCTGCCCGGAAACAATGTTAGCATATGTGAATTATATACTTTCGTGGGGTGCTTACCATAGCCAGTAAACGCGACACCCACGAATGGTAGATACCTCGAGACCGTAAAGACGGACCGCGTTACATCCCATTTACGGCCCCATACCCATCGTGCCTAACAAATGATCAACGCTTGGCAAGCACCTATCGCTACCACGTACTTCGTCCTCGAGCGTGAGAAGGTAGTCATATGCCTACAGATTGCATGAGAGAACGTGTATTTGTTAGGCGGACTTGCTTACCAGAATTGCCAAGCCAGCAGCTAGGGACCATCCATATGTGAGCACAACGGTGGAAATGAATGCAGATCGCTTGTGAACGACCGACATACCGTTGAAATACTATCAATCCCGTTGTCCCGGGTCAGCACACCAGGAAGGAAAGAAAGCAAAGGTGAGACGGGCTCAGTAGAAGACGTACCTGGGTTGTCTGAAATCCTGCTGGAGGAGATACGGCGAGCGACATCGTCTGACTCAATCGACGTTGACTGCGGAAATAGCGAACCACACAAAGGAGAAAAAATTAAAGTCGCTCCAGTGGTGTGGAGGCATTTATATATTCTCCGTTTCCGATCCCCGTGGTTCGAAGTCACATCCCACGCCCGTGAAAATCGTACACGAACGACGGACTGATGGGCCCACGATAAGTGGTAGTATGGTGTCGGTCGCACGATGTGAATATTATCGTACGCTGGAGTGATGACCACAGTGCTCTGGTAACCGTCGGTGATAGCCTTCACCGCACACAGCCGTGATCCTATTAAAAGGGCCATCAGTTCGAAGTGGGGCTGATAGTGAGCTATCAACCGATATAAATATTTGGTTACACACTTCACAACCAGGTACAATCACCACGTATAAATTACCCCACTGCATTCATGGTCCCTGTCCTGTGAATGCTCACCTCAAGACACACGTTAGTTCTTTAACCTACATCTTGCCATGCGTTAAGATCACCCCGCCACCAGACACTCTTCCCTCTCCCACTCCATCTCCTGCCTCAACGCGCCCCTCAAAACCAACTCGGGCGAATAAATCTTGAAACCCTCGTGCACCAACGGCCGCCAAATCGCCTTGTCTTCTGGACATGATACCACGTATCGATTCGCTTTGCCTTTGAGAATCCGGACGGTCGGCGTCGTGGACGTTTGCACTTGGCCACCTCCAGCAGAGATGACGTTTTTGAGGAGCTTAGCGTCGACAGAGACTTTGGGCGTCACGTAAAATGTCATTTGCTTGAACAAGTTCGAACCGCCTTCGGATGTCTTTGTGCGTGCTATTGCGTCTGCAAACTTGAACGCCCATTTTTTCTCTGCGGCCGCGTCAGACAAGAGATAATCATCCTCAGCTGGAGAGGGATGAAGGAGTGAGGTGAGCAGCGAGCGAGAGCGTTCAGACTAATTGGCACGCACGAAGCAGTTTGCCACTCTTTGCACTTGCATTCGCCCATTCTTCGGTCAATATGTACGGTGAGACAGACGTGGCACAGAGGAATTTTTCTGTCCGAACGATGCCCTTGGCAATGAGATGCGTACAGTCCAGCGGTTTTGTCGTCATCTGTACGCCGAGTTTCGTGAGACGCTGCGCCGTCCGCGTTAGCATTTTTACCAATTGTGTCAGAGTGTACAAGACCGACCTTGATAACGTCGTCCGACAGGCTCACGCCTGTCGTGATCAATCGGATGGCGGCGGACTCCTTCCCCCGTCCACGAGCACCTTTCTTGTTCTTGGTCGAAACATCCACTACTTCTTCGTCGGAGCTCACAGTGATCGCTTTTGCCTTGCCTTTTCCGTGGATCGGTTTCGGCTTTGCCTTGACCGAGGGTGCCAGCACCACATCTTCCACCTCCGCTTCTTCTTCATCCTCCGTCGCCACTTTTCTTCTCTTCCCATCTCTCTCCTCTCGCTCCTCCTCCTCCCCTCCCACAGACGCCACCGATTCTCCACCCACACTTCGCCTCCGCTTTGCTTGCTTCTGTTCCTTTTCAAAGTTGACTACGTCTGGCATTATTTCGTCCCTTAACCGCGTTGTCGCCTTGTTCGCGGCGCTTCGTCTCGGTCCGCCACGACTCATCGATGTCACAGGTGCATCGACGATCATAGACGTCGCGTTGTCTCCTTCTTCGACCATGTCTTCACCGTCATCTACAGGGGTCTTGTCCGTTTCCTTGGACGCACCAGGCTTGGGTTTGGCCCTGACCTTGGATTTCCCAGAGGCAGTAAGGGGAGTCGACACTTTTGCGGGAGATGGCTTGCCACGTTTATTCGTCGACGTCGACGCTTCTGCAGCGACTGCATGCATCGATGCCGCAGGTATGAGCTGTTTGCGTGTAGTCCCCGAGGTTGCACCTGCATCCGTTCCCTTTTTTCTAATTTCGCGATCTCGATCGCCGTCGTCCGGTGCATCGAGCACGCTCGGTGATAAAAAATATTCCTTGGGAACGGAAGGCACAACGACAGATAACCGCCGCTTTGGGGTACGCGAGTCCTTCGTACCGGGCGAGGTTGGCGACGGTGAACGTGTAGGTGACCTAGGTCTAGGCCGAGATGTGACCTTTTTACACCCCTTTCCTGTACTTGGTTTCTCTCTTGGTTTTTCCTTGGTGACAATTCTACCCTTGCGTCCCGACTGCGCCAACTCTTCCTGCCGTTTCGCGGTCTTCGTCGCGGTCCCAGACACTGCGACTACAGGTACCACCTCGTCACCACTCTCCCCGCTCAGCAGCGACCTGGGCCTGGACTGTTGTGATTTAGACTTTGGTCTAGGTTTCATCCCCGACTTGACAGGCGTCACTAATGCTGCGCCTGCCGGCCTCCGAGGCGGCGCCGACCCCTCCGACTCGTCGCCCCGGCTACCATCCGAGTCTACGTTGGAACGGATGGCCATTGTCTTGTTTGACCGTCGTCGTGGCCCGCTCATCTCCGTGTGTACTTGTTTCTCCACCTCATCATCGGTCTGGGCTGTCTGGACATCTGACCTAGGTTGAACGAGGCGGGATCTGGATTTGGCAAGATGGGTCGGCTGCGGAATATCCTCATCATCTGCCTCCTCGGTTGGCCGTGTTACTCGCTTCCCTTTATTACTGTTCTCCTTTCCTTTCTCCTTGTCTTTTTCGTGCCCCTCCTTCGAGCTCCCTCCCAAAGTACGCACAGGGTCCTCAACGTCTTCTGCAGTCGAAAAGAGACCCGTTGATGATGTCCCTGGCGCAGTCCGAGGTTTTGCACGTGGATTTAGTGCAGTCATGCGTACACGCTGTTTACCATTGTCTGTGGTACGCCGTATGCCAGCCTCGTCGCCGTCATCTGCGGGAAGTTCGATCACATGATCGATGAACGCTCCTGTCGCCGACACCGCCATCGGCGTCGGTATTGATCCATGCTTCACCTTGGTGGACGATGGCGTCTTCTTCACTGAACCCGCCCGAGAACGTGGTCGCACTCGTGATTCTGTCAATACGTCGACGTCTGACATAACCATAGACATGCCATCCATTGTAGCGTTCGCAAGAGCCTCTCGTAAGGGTGGCAGGCCAAACGAACCCCTGCGTGAACGAGCGCGATATTCCGCGTCGCGCGTCTCTTCTTGTTCCACGTCAATGATGCCAATACCACGACCGCCTGGTACGGCACCGCCGCTCAGGCCCTGGGTAGTTGCCAATTGAGAAGAGGGGGCTACGGACAAAGCGAGAACGTAAAAGAGAATGAGTGCATAAAGAAATGAAAAGTAAGAGCGAGGCGTACGTCCATCTTTGCTAGTCATCAGGATTTTGCCAAAGTCGACGCCCGGGGGATACACGATGTAGCGCTCCAGTCCGACCGTGAGCGCCCTGGTGTGGGTGAACAAAATGATACAAAGGGAGGGAGGGACACTTGCCGCCATTCCACGAAACAATCTTCCAACCATGTATGGTTGACGACTGGGATCGACCACGAGAGCGCACGGGTTGTCTTGGGTGACGGCTGGCTAAAAGAGCATTCAG
>JBBPJP010000581.1:0-18880 GCA_038088775.1 Boletus barrowsii | reverse complement strand
CACCTCAGAGGAAAACCTGGGGAATTACCCAGGCACGTATGCAAATGGTGATACAGTCCAACCATTGCTGGACGTGGACACAGCTACTCCCAAAGGTCACAGGACAGGGCTTGGACCGCAACCCTCCTCACAAGAGACCACCATAAGAAACACAGTCAAAAAGGGAATAAAGGTGGCAAAAGTGGTGAGTGAAGAGGTAGGCACTCAGAACCGACTGAGGCAAGGAACATCTGGAACCAACCAGGGTTTTTGACAGGCAGGAACGAGTCGATGTCATTGCCTGCCAATACTAGTTTTAATTACAGATGTTCTCCAGTGTTCATGTCAGGGGTTTCCTCTCAATCCATATCTATTCCCGTTACCCTCTACCTCCCTGACCACACTGCGTTCAAAAGCATCGACACAAAAGCCCTCATGGATTCTGGGGTGACTGGTTGTTTTATCGACTATGCTACCGTGGTGGCTTGTGACATCCCCACCACGAGACTCAAGACTCCCTTATGAGCAAGCAACGTAGATGGTATGCCAAATCAAAACAGCCTGATATGCAAACAGGCATTGGTGTTAATTCAGCTCGAAGAAACCACCAAACTCTGAGACTTCCTTGTTATTGACTGTGGCAAGGACGACATTATCCTTGGGCTCCCTTGGCTCTGCGACCGTAACCCGGAGATCAACTGGAGTACAGGAACTATCCACATCCCTGATATGGAACTGACTGAATGGGAGCACATGAGGAAACGAGAAGACGAAGCAGCCGAGGCCCATACTATAAATGTCTTCAATAGGAAATGCCAGGCATGAAAACTCCAGCAACATAGGGCTCTGTGGTGGAAGCATAATGTTGATCCAAAGTACTACCTGAAGGTACCTGATGTGGACCCAACCACACAGTGGGAGGAAGTACCAGCACTCATAGATTGCGAGGAGGATGAAGACAAGCATACTGGACCCTCTATCAAGAAAACTACTATTTCAACCTCTTTGGCACAAGACACAAAGAAAGATAAAGTGGAACTCCTGTGGGACTTCCAGGAATTTCAGGACCTCTTCCAAAAGAAGGATGATGGTCCTCTTCTGCCTTACCGCTTGTTCAATCACAGCATAGATCTAGATGAGTCATTCCAACCAAGGGTTGCCAAGGCCTACCTGCTCAATCCTAAAGAATGGGAGGCATGTAAGGATTTCATTGATGAATGCTTAAAAGCCAGACATATACAATCATCCAACTCTCCCCAAGCTTCTCCATTCTTCTTCGTTTCTAAGAAAGACAGCAATCTTCCCCCCTGCCAAGATTATTGATTCCTTAATGAGCATACCATCAAGAACGCGTACCTGCTCCTGCTCATTGGAGACTTGATGGATCAACTCAAAGGATCCTGTTACTTCACAAAAATGGACATCCGCTGGGGTTATAACAATGTCTGTATCAAGACCAAGGATGCCTGGAAGGCAGTGTTCATTACACCCTTTGGGCTCTTCAAGCCTCTCGTCATGTTTTTCGGCCTTTGCAACAGTCCTGCAACTTTCCAGTCATTTATGGACTTCATCTTCAAAGATATGGTAGCAGAAGGCTGGTTGATCATCTACATGGATGATATGTTGATCCACTCTAAGGATCTCAAGGAACACCACAACAGGACAAGGCGAGTATTAGAGCCATTACGAGAAAACTAGCTTGGCCTCAAATTGGAGAAATGTACATTTGATGCATCTGAGGTTGAGTTCCTTGGTATGGTAGTTTGTGAGGGGATCATCAAGATGAACCCTACCAAGCTCTCAGTGATCGAGTCATGGGAACCCCCCACTTCAGTTTGTGCAGTCCGCTCCTTCATAGGGCTCTGCAACTTTTACCACAAGTTCATCCTGAACTTCTCTGAACTCACTCAGCCGATCTTGGATTTGACTAAGAAAGGGCAGCCGTGGTCCTGGACGCACAAGCAACAGAAGGCCTTTGACCTCCTCTGAAGGGCCTTCACATCCAAGCCAGTTTTAACAATGCCGGACACATCAAAATCGTTTTTTGTTATGACAGACGCCTCACTTACAGTGTCCGGAGGCATGCTAATGCAAAAGGATGGAAATGGTGACCTGCATCCTTGTTGCTACATCTCTAAGACATTCTCCCTTGCAGAACATAACTACGACATCTACAACAGGGAACTCCTAGTGGTTATATGTGCACTTGAGGAGTGGCGTCACTATCTTACCGGAACCGACCGGCCAGTGACTGTGCTCACAGACCACAAGAATCTGTGCTACTTCAAGGACCCCAGGAAGGTCTCTCAGTGGCAAGCTAGATGGCTCTTAACAATTCAGGACTACAACCTCCTGTTTCAACATGTACCTGGTACCAATATGGGACCAGCGGATGCTCTCTCACAGACGGACGCCCTGGATACTTTGGTAGATAATGCTAAGGTTACCCTACTTCCTGGAGAGCTCTTTTTGTGACACATCAACATCAACCTCCGGACTGCCATTGAGCAGTCATCCACCTCTGATGACTTCATTATTAGCCAATTACATCAGTTACATGAAGGGGCCTCAGGAATTCCCTGCTCCTCCATCCACGACTGGCAATACGATGAAGGAATCCTCTACTTCAAGAATCAGGCATATGTCCCTGAAGCCCACCGGAACGACCTCCTCCACATCATCCATGATTCACCTGCGGGTGGTCATGGCAGTGATTACTGAACTGTTAACACGGTACAGTGTGACTATTGGTGGCCTGGACTCACTGCTTTTGTGTGTCACTTTGTTCAAGGCTGCGCTGTCTGCCAGGCCAACAAGATCAACACTCATCCCACCGTCCCACCTCTCACCCCTCTTCTGGTTGCTTCCATGTGCCCCTTTCAATGTCTCTCAGTTGATCTCATCATGGACTTGCTGCCATCTAAAGGTTATGATTCATTTATGGTCGTGGTTGACCATAGCCTTATGAAGGGGGTAATTTTTACCCCAACTCACAAGAGCACAAATGCTGAGGGTGTCACACAGCTCTTCTTTGAAAAGATTTTCCCTTGCTTCAGACTCTACAACAAGATTATCTCGGACCGTGGTCCACAGTTCGCCTCAGCCTTCACTCTAGAACTAGCGAGGTTACTTGATTACAACCCACTCCTATCCTCTGCCTACCATCCACAGACCGATGGAGAAATGGAATGGGTCAATCAAGAACTAGAGACCTATCTTTGGATCTTTTGCCAAGGAGATGCCACCCGATGGTCGGACCTATGTATTACCTATGGCAGAGTACTGTCACAACAGTTCCGTCCATTCCATAACCAGAAAGACACCATTTAGCTTAATGATGGGATATGAGCCAAGGGTCTATCCATCTTTAGGAACCACTACCTTCCTCCCTACTTTAGAAAAATGCCTTGGAGACCTCAATGAGGCTTGCAAGGAAGCCACTGCCACTCATGAAAAAGCCCAGCGCTACATGTGTGAACAGGTAACCTCAAAATTTAAACCTTGGAAAGTCAAAGACAAGGTGTGGCTCAAGGGCCGCAACCTGAGACTTCACTACCCCTCTCGCAAACTCACCCCCTGATGGGAAGGGCTATTTGAAATTTCACAGGTGATATCACCTGTTTCATACAAACTCTGCCTGCCTAAAACGTGGAAAATCCATAATGCTTTCCACGCATCGCTTCAAACTGCGGAACACAGACCCAACTTCATCCCACTTCTGCTGGACATCATTGATGGCAAAGAAGAATTTGAAATTGACCAGATCCTATCTCATCGGGGTTCCACTCGCCACCACCACTATCTTGTTTCATGGAAAGGATACCCATCTTCCGAGAATACATGGGAACCAGAGTCCAACTTAGGACATACTGCAGACCTTCTCGAGGAATATAAGGGCAGGGATCCTGTTGCATTCCCCATCTAAACCCTCAGTCCTCACATGCTTTTGAGTCAAGCCCCAGCTCCTCCACCGCCGCAACCATTCTACCAGAACTCCTCATGTCCCAGTCGTCGCTTAATGCCATCGCCTACCAGCTCCCTGTCCACATCCACCGACTCCCCACATGCTCCCAATGTATCCTTTACTGTTCCATCCTTGAGAACCCCGTGGCCAACGTCACCATACCCTCAGTACCTGCCTTTCGAGATCGACCAATTCTCAAATCTTTGGTCCTCATCTTTCATTCATACTCCACCGCTCAAACCGTCCATGCACAACTCTTTCCAGATGGGACTCTGCCAGTCTATACCATGGCCATGGCCCAGTCCATCCATGAGTGTCAAGATCCCATCCTCAACACCCTACATGACCACGGATTCAACAATGTCCTTCACAGACTCCCCCAAGGACTATTCTCCCATGTCCTGCAACCCATATTCTTTACCCTGCCAGCCAACCTCTGGGGATATTACCTGGACAACAATCCAAATCACCCTTGGGATCAGGATACTTGAGCTAGAGATCACGCTGACCATCAATGAACCCTCTGGGCTGACGACTCCACTGTTACCCTGGACTCCCATTTCTCATCCTCCGACTCCCCATCTGACTGTGAACCACTTCCAGTCCCACCACCCATCACTTTCCCCTCTGGCACACCTTCCAGAGATGGAATTCACACTTCTACTGGAGGCACTGGTGGCAGAGCTATTCCCGTCACCCCCAAGGAGGCACTCACTTTCCTCTCCTCTATCCCCCTCCTCATCAGAGAGCTCACTCCTCCCCTGGAACCCTCTGTTCTTCCCGCTCGTCCCCAGCCTACCACTCCAACCCCCGCCTCATGTTCTTGTAAGCTTGGTTGGGGTGGTGGAAAGCTTTTGTTTGGGCTTCCTACCTCCGCGCTCTAAACCATGGGAAACTGTAGTAAGAGAGGCAGAGGAACTTCACGCAGACCAACTCCATACCTCTCCACTGGTAGATATAACAAGGACGTCATGTCAATGCCCTCGCCCTCACCTATGCCAGGATCCTGCTCCAACCCAATAGACATGGACTGCTTCCCGACTCCCCCTACTCCCACTCGTCCTGCCACTCATTGCTTCACATGCAATGAACTCGGGCATATACATGCCGACTGTGGCCACTACAAGTGTCCTCTCTGCTGCACCACCACCCCTGGCCATATTCAAGCCTTCTGTCCACATCGTCAGTGTCTCCATTGCGGAGAAATGGGTCACTCGTTTTGCCCTATTCGCCGCAACCCCTTAGACGATGTTGACTTTACTAACTACAAGGTAAATGAGGGAGACAAAGGAGTGTAGGGGTCTTGCAGGTGCTTCAACCATATGAAGGGGGTACTCATTTCTCTCTCTATGATTGTTCACTCGTCTACAGACTTGTTCTCTATTACCGTACACAGTTGTATTCATAACAGGGTTGTTCCCTGGCTATTTAGATATGTTCCTGATCTCTTCTCTCTCTTATGTCTCACATGGCACCCTGCCCATACCCATATAGTCCTTCATCCTGTCTCCACCCACAGTCCTTACTTTCAGACTTCTTACTGTGGGCTGCGCCTTACTATGCATCATTTTCATCTCCATCCGCAGTCCTTATTCTGACTTCATACTGCAGACTACACTTACTGCACTTGCTGTGCATCGCAGTTCTCTGACTCACCTATGCTGTGCATTGAGTCATACATACCTTGCACAGACCAGGGGCCTACCATATATATAGTCTTGTACTTCTTGCCTTGTATTTTCCCTTAAGCTAGTTCTATGCAATATAGTGTTATTCTAGTAACCTTCGAGTCTAGTGAGCCTCTTCAGGTACCTAGATAGAAGAGACCCATCGAGTCTTCACATCATCTCAAAGATAGACTTAGTCCTCAGAACTCCTTGTCCCTCATCTATCTCTTTCCACTATGTTCTATATTGCAGCATGCTTCACCACTACTACGCTGTGCATTACAAGTATGGCCCGAATTGGAGGATACTGGTGGGGTTTGATGAGACTTGGAAGCTGTGATACCCAATTTTGCATCATTTGGATGGTCAGGAAACACGGCACCATTGAGACATTGTGTTATAGCATAGGTCTTGGTTACCTTGTTTTCCTGCATCCGAATCCAGTCAATGTAAGTCAAGTCATTTGGAACCTTTGACAAGGCTCACCTTAAGGCAGAGGTGGTACCAAGAGATTTGTACCAGAAGGCTGGGATCAGGTTTAGAAATAACCTGTATGGCCTGGGAGGCAGCTTCAACCAATGTGGGTTTGTGTGTTGCTGTAGGAATGAGAGACAACACTGTCTATGTGTTTCTCCTCAATCCAAACTCTCAGCTACATTTTCTATTTTCAGGTTGTCTAGAGAGTACTGTACCAAAATCCATTGCTTTCACAGATCCTGGATATATCTATGTTTTTGGATTATTCAATGGCAACATGTGAGTATTGGAAAGATGGTTGAGGAAACTCACTCACCTAAACCATAGACTGAGGATGAACATTCAAGATAGTGAAATCTTGAGTGAGTACAAATGTGACATGGTAATGTACAGCCTTTCTTCCTTGTCTGAAGACGAGATGCTGAATAAAGGTGCAGCAGTTGTGCTGCTGTCAGTCAATGGAAGGGACTCATTGTCATCGACAACGCAACAAATGGATTTACCTTGTATTGTCTTTCTGATGGAGCCAGCTGAGGTTTAATCCGAGCATATGTGACTGATGTACCCACTGTCTGTGTCCCAAAGCAGGTCACATTTGGTGAGGACTGCAAAGTTGTTGTCGGAGGTAGTGACAACAGATCCATCTACATCTTTGAATGGAGGACTGGTCAGCTGCTTGATACCCTGCGACATGCAAAGAATGGGCTGGTGCAAGTAGTTAGTGTGTGTGCTTCAGTTACTCTAAAAGTGCACATGCTCACCTGGAATCAGGTATGAGACATAGATGGGCAATGCATCATTGCTAGTGCATTGCCTGTTACAAACAGTAGAAAACCTATTGTAAATATTTGGGTACACTGGTACAATAAGCAGGAGCCTACCGAAATGAACACTCAGGATGGATGGAGCCTCTCTTCAATGCTCCTCAGGGTCGTCGCACCCCTTGCAATAGTGCTACTTGTCATCTTTGGATGGTGTGCCTGGCCACAAGATGACTTGGTGAGTGGGTACTCTTGCAATGATTGGGTTTTAATGAGCTGTTGTAGGGGGAGTTCTGGAGAACCACATTACCGTTGCAAGTGTCACGATGGTGTGCAGCACTAGCCATGCCTCTTGACAACAAATTACCAATTGTTACCATGCCTAGCAAAGACTGTTCAATGCCAACTCACACATCTCCAAACATAAGGAGCGATGTAGACAAGTTGGAATTGCTCCAACTTATGGATCTTGCAGAGCATATTTTGGGCCTAGCCAGGGAAGCAAGTTCTGCAGGATTGTATGCTAATGTGGCGGAGGGCAAGGCAGTCACAGGGGAGGTTGAGGACAAGATCATCTATCTGTAACCAGTGAATTACCATCTGTCTGTTGTGAGTCCGTGGTATAATAAGACTTACCATTTGCCTACTAGCCCTCTGTGACACTGATGGGTGATCACAGAGGGCATCGGCATAAGCAGTTTGGCATCACATGCTGTTACCTTTGTTACAGATTGGGATGTACGTGCGTTCAACATTTCATTCTACCCCAATGAACGGATGCCCTAATCCTTGGTGACCTACAGCCTTGTATTTGCTCAAAATGGGTACCACACTGCCAGTTTAAAACAATGGGCTGGGTCTTGGGTCCATAGAACCTCTTCCAAGCACCCACATTGTGCCCACTGAATTCACGCCAGCTCTGTACACTCCAATTTCATCCATTTGGACTGTCCTAACTGATTTTTCAGATTGCCATGCCAGCGTTGCCTGTCGCTTTCAAGCAGTGCATGTGCAACAAGTGCATTCAGTAGGATTCTGAGGGTGTCCTCATGGAAGCCCGATGGATACCCATCCACCTAAATTACATCAAGAATGAGCATGCCATGTCCCCACCCATATCCTTGCAGACTTCAATGTCAAACACTATCCCACCCAACACTTCATCCATCGCTCTCAAGTGGTGCATGTGCAAGAGGTGCACTCTGCAAGATCCTTGTGGCGTCCTCATGGCAGTGCATCACATCCCCATCCATCTGAACTGTATTAGACGTGAGCCTGCCCAAACTCAAGAGAGTGCAGGGTCTCCAGTGCCTTCAGGAGTCGACAATACAATCCAGGGTTTAACCAATCACCTCTTTACCCTCACTGTTACAGATGAGGGGCCTGATGTGAAGGCTGCTGCAAAAAGGTTGTGGAACTCCCGTTCCAACATTCAGGCAGCAAGTCCCAACAATCATGTCATTGCTGGTGCTCTTAGTCCCATCCCACCTTCCGAGATCACTGATTCCTTCAACTGTATTCTTGCTACCAATCCCTCCCATCCTGCTTCCCTTCATTCTCCCTCTATGCCATGGGCTTCAACAATAGAAGGTTGAAGGCTGGGAATGTCCAAGCAAGATCGTAGTCAGTGCTTGAGAAAAGTCCTTGAACTCTTGGCTAACATTTGGATGCAAATTCAATGTTGCTACTGACTTCTCCTTGGCGCAACTGACAGTCACATTCAAGGCTTATGCAATGAGCTCATAACCCTTCATGAAGCCACTGAGAAGGTTAGGGGTGATACAGATACGGTCTCCTTGTGCAAACAAGAACTCCTCAGCTCCTTGGGTGAGCTTGAGCTTGAGCTCAACTCCCAGTTTCCACAAGAGACTTCTACAGGCCCTGTTGAGATTGTTACAAGTAGGTGTTCTGATTCATCTGTCGATTAGGGCTAACTTGTATACATAGGCCACGAGACGCCCCCCATTGACCATATGGATGTAGTACCCCAGCTGGCATTGATAATCGAGGTGGTATGCTTTGCTGTGATGGGAGTGGGCAGACGAGGCAGGAACTTTATCATGGATGCTCTTTCCCTCCTTCTACATCTCACATATCAGATGTTCACCAGGTCTCACTCGCTCATGCATGCCAACCTCTTGAGACAAATACCATCAACCATCGAGAAGGCAACTGCTAGACTTAACCTATCATGCAAGACCATTCCATTTGCAGTGTGTGCATGTCACTGCACATATCCCCCGACGTTCACTCCCAGATCTTTGACTCCATCTTATCCAGCATATTGCACCAACTTTCTAAAGCCAGAAGTTCTATGTGGGGAGCCACTGTTGGATATAACCATGTGAGGAGATCATCGGCCAAAGAAAACCTTTTTGTATCATGACTTCAACGTTTATCTCACAAGCCTCCTTTCATGCAGTGATATCAAGTCCTTGATGGACCAATCCTGTGATGACCTTGTGTCGAATTTATCTTCTCCAAGGTGACATTTTGTCTGCAATGTCTTCGAAGCCGATTTTCTATGGGAATTCTGTGGTCCAGATCCACGGAAACTATTCGTTGATTGTGGTGATGAAGACCATTTTGCCTTCGCTTTACATGTCAACTTCTTTAATCCAGAAGGGATGAGTTTGTGCGGCACGTGGTCTTCATCTGGGACTATATCTATGGCATGCCTCAATCTACCACTCAAAATCAGATACAAACCTGAAAATATGTACCTCATGGGGGTAATACCAGGTCCCAAGCAACCGTCTCTAGAAAACCTCAAGTATTACATGCGACCACTCATCACAGACCTTGCAGTATCATGGGAATGGGGTGTTCATTTTTCCTCGACTGCAAACTATCCACAGGGTTGCACTACTCGCAGTGCTGTTGCACTTGTGGTTTGTGACCTCCCTGCCACAAGACATGTCTCTGCCCTCGCTGGCATTGGCAGCCATTTTTTTTGTAGCATGTGCAACTGCTACCACAAGCGAAATTATGGGCAGGTGGACTTTGCAAACTGGACTCTGCACAATCAGGGCAAGCTATGGGTATATGCAGAACAGTGGCGGGACGCAAGTACAACTGCTGAACATGAGCAGATATTTAAGGAACATGGTATATGCTACTCTGAGCTATGGCAACTGCCCTACTGGGACCCTGCTAGACAGCTTGTTGTCGACCCAATGCACTGTGTGCTTGAGGGATTGGTTCAGCATCATACCCACAGCCTTCTGGGCCTCACAATGGAAAGCACGTCATCATCTTCAACACAACCTCCACCTGCCTTCGAGTACAACTTCACTTCCACTGATCAGAATGTGGCCGCTGCACAATCCTTGTCGACGAAGGAAATTACATAGATCTTGACCATCCACCAACACCTTGTCTGCCTGGTTCCTGACCCCAGTGATCCCATGGTTGTCAGCGCATCAATGGACAAGCTCCTTAACGACTTACTCCACAAGAATCTACCACCACTTAAGTTTGTTTGCATGACGCTTGACTGTGTACCAGTGAAGGATGGTTGACTGCACAAAATTGACTATGCAGAGGCGCTTGTCCAATGGGTAAGTGTTTACAAGTTATTATATCGTCACTATGTTCACACTCTCCAGTGTGCAAATATGCCACTCTCAGCCCCTCCAAAGGAAACTCCTTGATCTAGCATGAATGAAGTCCTGGAGCATCTTCGCAATGTCATTCATGATACATTAATGCCAACTTGGCTTGTCAAGGTGCCACCCAACTTCGGTGATGCAACTGCAGGAACGCTCAAGGCCGATGAGTGGCGCTCACTCATTACTGTCTACATTCCAATCACTCTCATACATAAGTCTCTGGGCCAGGCAGACTCAGAGGTAAATCTGAAGACTATGCTTGATCACACCATGCTACTCGTGTTAGCAGTCAATCTTTGTTGTGCGAGAACAATGAGCTCCATGCGTGCTGAGGCATATCAGTCCTGCATCACAGATTATATCTGTGACCTCCCATGTGTAATGCACAGCATAGTCGTGACGGAGTGTGCTGCGATACGGGTCAAAGAACGAAGAGTAAAGAGAGATGAGGGGACAAGGATCTCTGAGAGGATGAGTCTATCTTCAAGACAATGCAAAGACTTGACAGTCTCTGCTATCTAGGTACCTGAAGAGGCTCACTAGACTTGAAGATCACTAGAATAACGCTATATTGCATAGAACTAGCTTAAGGGAAAATACAAGCGAGAAGTATGAGAATATATATATGGTAGGCCCCTGGTCCATGCGAGATATGTATGACTCAATGCGCAGCAAGCGCAGTAAAGTGCACAGTAAGGCACAGTAAGCGTAGTCTGCAGTAAGAAGTCAGAATGAAGACTGCGGACTCAATATGAAATAGAAAGATGTGCAGTAAGGCGCAGCCCACAGTAAGAAGTCTGAAGGTAAGACTGCAGGTGGAGACAGAATGGAAGACTATATGGGTATAGGCAGGGCACCATGTGAGACATAAGAGAAAGAGGAGATCGGGAACGTATCTAAATAGGCAGGGGACAACCCTGCCACAAATACAACCGCATACAGTGATAGAGAACGAGTCTGAGGACAAGTGAACAAGAACAAAGTAAAGAAAAATGAGTACCCCCTTTGTACGGTCGAAGCACCTGTGAGACCTTAAGTTCCTTTGTCGCCCTTGTTCACCTCATAGTCGGTGAAGTCAACGTCATCAAGTGGGTTGCAGCGAATAGGGCAAAATGAGTCCAAGTGACCCAGTTCCCCGCAGAGGAGACATTGGCGACGAGGGCAAAAGGCCTGGATGTGGCCAGGAGCAGTGGTGCAGCAGAGAGGACACTCATAGTGTCCACAGTCGGCACATATGTGCCCAAGTTCGTTGCACATGAAGCAGCGAGTGGTGGGATGAGTGGGAGTAGGGGGAGTTGCGAGCCGGTCTCCATCTATTGGGTTGGAGGAAGAGCCTGGTGAGGGCAAGGGCATCTCCATGAGGTCCTTGTGATGTCTACCAGTAGAGAGGTATGGAGTTGCTCCTCGTGAAGTTCCTCAGCCTCTCTTACCATGGTTTCCCATAGTTCAGAGTGCGGAAGTAGGAAGCCCGAATGAAAGCTTTCCACCACCCCGTGCAAACTTACAAGAACATGAGGCAGGGGTTGGAGTGGTTGGATGGGGATGAGCAGGTAAGGCGGAGGAGGGCTCAGGGGGAGGAGTGAGCTCTCCAATGAGGAGGGGAATAGAGGAGAGGAGAGTGAGTGCCTCCTCGGGGGTGACGGGAACAGTTCCGCTGCTAATGTCTCCAGTAGGAGCATGAACTCCAGATCCAGAAGATGCGCTAACGGGGGGAGCGATGGGAGGTGGAACTGGAAGTGGTTCACAGTTGGATGGGGAGTTGGAGAACAAGGTATTGGGGGTGACGGTGGAGTTGTCGGCCCAGAGGGTTCATTGATGGTCAGCATGATCCCTGGCCCAAGTATCCTGATCCCATGGGTGATTGGGATCGTTGTCCAGGTAATATCCCAGAGGTTAGCTGGTAGGGTAAAGAAGATGGGTTGCAAGACATGGGAGAATAATCCTTAGGGGAGTCCGTGAAAGACATTGTCAAATCCGTGGTTATGTAGGGCATCAAGAATGAGGTCTCAACACTCATGGATGGATTGGGCCATGGCTGCAGTGTAGACAGGCAGAGTCCCATCTGGAAAGAGTTGTGCATGAACGGTTCGAGTGGTGGAGTATGAATGAAAGATGAGGACCAAAGATTTGAGTATTGGTTGATCTCAAAAGGCCAGTACCAAAGGTATGGTGACATTGGCCATGGGGTTCTCAAGGATGGAACAATAGAGGATGCGTTGGGAACGCACAGGGAGTCGATGGATGCAGACAGGGAGCTGATAGGCGATGGCATTAAGCAATGACTGGGACATGAGGAGTTCTGGTAGAATAGTGGTGGTGGTGGAGAAGCTAGGGCTCGACTCAAAAGCAAGTGAGGACTGAGGGCTTTAGATGGGGAAAGCAATGGGATCCCTGCCCTTATATTCCTTGAGGAGGTCTGCAGCATGTCCTAAGTTGGACTCTGGTTCCCAAGTGTTCTTGGAAGACGGGTATCCTTTCCATGAAACAAGATAGTGGCGGTGGTGGACAGAACCCCGGTGAGATAGGATCTGGTCAATTTCGAATTCTTCTTTGCCATCAATGATGTCCGGCGGAAGCAGGAGGAAGTTGGGTCCATGTTCTGTGGTTTCCCGATAGGGAGTTAGGAGTGATGTGTGGAAGGCATTGTGTATTTTCCACATTTTGGGCAATTGGAGTTTGTATAAGATGGGTGATATTACCTGTGAAATTTCAAATGGTCCTTCCTGTTGAGGGGCAAGTTTGCGAGAGGGGTAGCAGAGTCTCAGGTTGCGGCCCTCGAGCCATAATTAAATTTTGAGGTTACCCGTTCGTGCATGTAGTGCTGGGCTTTTTTGTGTGCGGCAGTAGCTTCCTTGTGAGCCTTGTCCAGGTCTTTAAGGTGTTTTTCTAAGGCAGGGAGGAAAGTGGTGGTTCCTAGGAATGGATAGGCCCTTGGCTTGTATCCCATCATTAAGCTAAATGGGGTCTGTCCTGTTACAGAATGCATGGAGAAATTGTGACAATACTCCGCCATTGGTAATAGGTCTGACCATCGGGTGGCATCACCTTGGCAAAAGATCCAAAGATAGGTTTCCAGTTCCTGATTGACCCGTTCTGTCTCTCCGTCAGTCTGTGGATGGTAGGTGGAGGATAGGAGTGGGTTGTAATCAAGTAGCCTCGCTAGTTCTAGAGCAAAGGCCGAGGCAAACTGTGGACTGCGGTCTGAGATAACCTTGTCATAGAGTCTGAAGCAAGGGAAGACCTTTTCAAAGAAGAGCTGCACAACACCCTCGGCGTCCACACTTTTGTAAGTTGGGGTGAAAATTACCCCCTTCATAAGGCCATGGTCAACCACAACCATAACCGAATCATAACCTTTTGATGGTGGCAAGTCCATGATTAAATTGACTGAGAGACATTGAAAGGGGTGTGTGGAAGCAACCAGAAGAGGGGTGAGAGGTGGGATGGTGGGATGGGTGTTGACTTTGTTGGCCTGGCAAATGGCGCAGCCTTGAATGAAGTGGCACACGAAAGCAGTGAGTCCAGGCCACCAATAGTCACGCTGTACTGTGTTAACAGTTCGGTAATAACTGCCATGACCACCCATGGGTGAGTCATGGATGACATGAAGGAGGTCGTTCCGGTGGGCCTCGGGCATGTAGGCCCGATCTTTGAAGTAGAGGATGCCTTCATCAAAACGCCAGTCATGAATGGAAGAGCGAGGGATTCCCGAGGTACCCTCATGCAGTTGGCATAACTGGTTGATGACGAAGTTGTCAGAGGTGGATGACTCCTCGATAGCAGTCCGGAGGTCGATGTTGATACATTTTAAACAGAGCTCACCAGGAAGTAGGGTAACCTCGGTATTATCTACTGACATATCCAGGGCGTCCTCCTTCCATGAGAGAGTGTCCGCCGGCCTCATGTTGGTGCCAGGTACATGTTGAAACAGGAGGTCATAGTCCTGAATCATCAAAAGCCATCTAGCTTGCCACCTAGAAAGCTTGTGGGGGTCCTTGAAGTAGCACAGATTCTTGTGGTCTGTGAGCACAGTCACTGGCCAGTCGGTTCTGGTAAGATAGTGATGCCATTCCTCAAGTGTGCGTATAACTGCTAGGAGTTCCCAGTCATAAATGTTGTAGTTGCATTCCGCAGGGGAGAACGTCTTAGAGATATAGCAACAAGGATGCAGGTCGCCATTGCCATCCTTTTGCATGAGTATGCCTCTGGAAGCCGTAAGTGAGGTGTCTGTCATAATAAAGAACGATTTTGATGTGTCTGGCATCGTTAAAACTGGCTTGGATGTGAAGGCCCAATGGAGGAGGTTGAAGGCCTTCTGTTGCTTGTGCATCCAGGACCACGACTGCCCTTTCTTAGTTAAATCCAAGATTGGCTGAGTGAGTTTGGAGAAGTTCAAAATGAACTTGCGATAGAAGTTGCAGAACCCTATAAATGAGTGGACTGCACGAACCGAAGTGGGGGGTTCCCATGACTCGATCACTGAGAGCTTGGTAGGGTCCATCTTGATAAGGCCCTCACATATGACCATTCCGAGGAACTCAACCTCGGATGCATCGAACTTACACTTTTCTAACTCGAGGCTGAGCCAGTTTTCGCATAACTGCTCTAATACTTGCCTCGTCCTTTTGTGGTGTTCCTTGAGATCCTTAGAGTGGATCAGCATATCATCCATATAGATGATCAACCATCCTTCCACCACCATGCCCTTGAAAATAAAGTCCATGAACGACTGGAAAGTCGCAGGACTGTTGCAAAGGCCAAAAGACATGACGAGAGGCTTGAAGAGCCCGAAGGTCGTGATGAATGCCACCTTCCAGGCATCCTTGGTCTTGATATGGATGTTGTTGTACCCCCAGCGGATATCCATTTTTGTGAAGTAACAGGATCCTTTGAGCTGATCCATCAAGTCTCCAATGAGCGGGAGAGGATATGTGTTCTTGATGGTATGCTCATTAAGGAAGTGATAATCCTGGCACAGGTGAAGATTGCTGTCCTTCTTAGAGACAAAGAAAAATGGGGAGGCTTGGGGGGAGTTGGATGGTTGTATACATCCGGCTTTCAAGTGTTCATCAATGAAATCCTTACATGCCTCTTGCTCCTTGGGATTGAGCGGGTAGGCCTTGGCAACCCTTGGTTGGAACGACTCGTCTAGATCTATGCCATGATCAAACAAGTGGTAGGGCAGAAGAGGACCCTTGTCCTTCTTTTGGAAGACATCCTGAAAATCCTGGAAGTCCTGTGGGAGTTCCACTTTGTCCTTCTTTGCGTCTTGCACCAAAGAGGTCAAAATCGTAGTTTTCTTGATTGAGGGTCCAGTATGCTCATCTTCATCATCATCCTCCTCACAATCTATGAGCGCTGGTAAGTCCTCTTGCTGCGTGGTTAGGTCCATGTCAGGTACCCTCAGGCAGTACTTTGGATTAACATTATGCTTCCACCACAGAGCTCTATGTTGCCGGAGTTTTTGTGCCTGCCATTTCCTATTGAAGACGTTTATTGTGTGGGCCTTGGCTGCCTTGTCTTCACTGTCGCCTCGTGCGCTCTTGTACAATTGGTTCCATATCGGGGATGCGGACAGTTCCTGTACTCCAGTTGATCTCCGGGTTACAGTCACGGAGCCAAGGGAGCCCAAGGATGATATCATCCTTGCCACAGTCAATAACAAGGAAGTCTCAGAGTTCAGTAGTTTCTCCAAGCTGAATTAGAACTGATGCCTGTTTGCATATTAGGCCATTTTGGTTTGGCATACCATCTACATTGCTCACCCATAGGGGAGTCTTGAGTCTCATGGTGGGGATGTCGCAGGCCACCATGGTCATGTAGTCAATAAAACAACCAGTTGCCCCTGAATCAATGAGGGCTTTTGTGTCGACACTTTTGAACACAGTGCAGTCAGGGGGGTAGAGGGTGACGGAAATAGATATGGATTGAGAACACACCCCTGACACAAATACTGGAGAACATCTGTAATTAAAACTAGCATTGGCAGGCAATGACGTCGACCTGTTCCTGCCTTTCAAAAACCCTGGTTGGTTCCAGGTATTCCTTGCCTCAGTCGATTCTGAGTGCCTGCCTCTTCACTCACTACTTTTGCCACCTTTATTCCCTTTTTGACTGTGTTTCTCATAGTGGTCTCTTGTGAAGAAGGTTATGGTCCAAGCCCCATCCTGTGACCCATGGGAGTAGCTGCATCCACGTCCAGCAATGGTTGGACGTTATCACCTGTTATGGTCTACAAAGGGGGTACTCAATTTCCTTTCCTTGACTCTTTACTTGGTTCTTGTTCACTCGTCCTTAGACTTGTTCCTCATCACCGTACGTGGTTGTATTCGTAGCAGAGTCATCCTCTGCCTATTTAGATACATTCCCGATCTCTCTTTCTCTTATGTCTCACACGGCGCCCCACCCATACCCATATAGTTATATCTTCCGTCTCCGCCTGCAGTCTTCTTTCAGACTTCTTACTGCAGGCTGTGCCTTACTGTGCATCTTCTATTTCACATTGTGTCCACAGTCTTCATTCTGACTTCTTACTGCGGACTATGCTTACTGCACATTCAACTGCGTACTGCAGTTCTCTGACTTGTACATGCTACGCATCGAGTCATACATACCTCGCATGGACCAGGGGCCTACTGTATATATAGTCTCGTACTTTCCACCTGTATTTTCCCTTAAGCTAGTTCTATGCAATATAGCGTTATCCTAGTGACCTTTGAGTCTAGTAAGCCTCTTCAGGTACCTAGATAGAAGAGACCTGTCGAGTCTTCGCATCGTCTCGAAGATAGACCTTCATACTCAGAGATCCTCATCCCTTGTCACTCCTTCGTCCTACATTCTTCAACCCATATCACAGCACGCTCCATCACTACTACGCTGTGCGTTACAAAAGAACTAGCTTTTCCCCTTGTCCCTACTTTCATGTAGAGGACACTCCCCCCATCCACTATATCCCACTCCAGCAGATTCAGAGCACCCTCTGACTCCCCACCATCCACCATGTCTACCCCGCGCCCCTCCCCACTTCCTAGACTTCATCGACTTCCCGATGACCACCCCTTCTACCTTATACTCCCAGACTGGTTCTCCTCCCCCGAGACAGTCGCTGAGTACAGGGAACATCAACGAGTCCTCGCTGAGATCAACCAAAGTCAAGGTTGGAATCCCGACGCTCTCCCTTCCATCTCTGAATTAGCTGCCATCCCTCCTACCCCTCTCCTCACCACACCCAACTCTCCTATCATTCCTGATGAGGAACCCTCTATCATATACAACGACCCTGACCCGGAAATGACTGGCCCACAGGACTTTGACACTGACCCAGCTCCAGAAGACAAAATGGTATCAGAAATAAAGGCCAGCCTTCCTGAGGACTTTTCCGGGGAGGCAGAGGACGCCAACAGATGGCTCCTATTGATGAATGCCTACTTCCTTATTAACAACAAGCTTTTCTCCGAGACCACTAAATCCCTTACTTTTCTTAACAAGATAAGTAAAGGTTGAGGAAAGACTTTTGCGAAAGGATGGCTGATGAAATTGGCAAACCCACATGTGCCAAACGAACTAAAGACCTTCAAAACTATTACAGACACATTTGAGACTGCTTTCTCCCCCTATGATGTAGCAGCTAAGGCTATGATCGATCTCTCAAAGCTGAAACAGACTGCTGGTAGAGACACCAAAGGATTGTGGAGCGATGGGTTCACAACATACACTTCACAATTCCAACTTCTCGCCAAAAAGTCTGGCATCACCGACCCTAACACACTCGTTGAGTGATTTATCCACAGACTTAGCCCCCGCCTCGCCATGATGATCCTATCATGCGAGAAGACTCCAGGAACCTACCAGGAGTGGATCAAGAAAGCCAGCCAGTTCTCCCAACAACTTTGGAGGATTGGAGATCTTAGGAAAGGAGTTGCTCATATCCCAGCTCCTCATTCCCGAACTAGTCACAAGGACCCGTATGCGATGGATGTAGATGCTGTACGACTATCGCCGACTCAGCGTGCTGAGTACATGCAGAACAACAAATGTTTTACCTGTCATAGGGTTGGCTGTAGGTCGTCCAACCACGGATCTGGAACCGACTGGACACCACGTCTCCGCCAAGGCTCATCCTCTGGATGCTCCAGACGTCCAACATACAAAGTCCCACAACAATGGGCACAAACCATCACCACCACAGAGGAGGATAATGAAATTTCCGCCTACCTAGAAAGTATGGGTAGTACCAAGAAAGGTGCCACAATAAAGATACTCAAGACTGCTTTTGTGGAGGGCAGTACCTCTGTGGAGGAAGAGGAAGGCTACCAGGCCATGGCTGAGGTAAGAACAGCCACTTACCAAGAGTGCCAAAGGGAAGCAATCAGGGCAGCACCATGAGCCAGGGCTGTACGATCTGGACCATGGAACAATAGG
>JBBPJP010000580.1:0-18900 GCA_038088775.1 Boletus barrowsii | reverse complement strand
TAATGACCCCGGAGAAGATTAGGGCACAACACGTTCTGCTCTCCGATGAAGGGGATAACATAAAACAACGAATAGCAGACGCCGCTAGCCATTTCAAAGAAGAAGATGTCCACAAATTATGTAAAGATTGGGGCATCTATATGGAGGATGATGGATTCCTTTACAACATGCTCCACAGGCTCTACGTGCCTGATTACGAAGATTTACGCATGGAAGTCATGCGGTTACACCACGACACCCCTATGGCCGGACACGCCGGTTCAGACAAGACACTAGACATACTGCAACGCAGTTATTGGTGGCCAGGTTTAGCCACATTTGTAAAGAGTTACATCGCTCGATGCGACCGCTGCCAACGGTTCAAGGGAACTAACCAAGCCCCAGCTGGCTTGCTATGTCCTCTCCCTATCCCTGATCATCCATGGGAACACATATCAGCGGATTTCACCACGGATCTCCCGCTTTCCCAAGGTTTTGATTCTATTCTGGTAGTAGTTGACAGGTTCTCGAAAGAGGTCGAATTAATCCCCTGCACGAAGACCGCAACAGCGCTTGATACAGCTAAATTATACCTCAACCACGTTTGGAAGCATCATGGTCTTCCGTCTTCTATTGTCTCCGACAGGGGCCCGCAGTTTGCCAGTACGGTTATGGCAGACATTTGCCGCTCCCTCGGTATTAAACCTAAATTATCCACCACTTTCCACCCACAAATGGATGGACAAACGGAACGTATGAATCGCGAAGTACAGCAGTTCCTTCGCCTCTTCACATCGGAAACACAAGATAAATGGGTTGATTGGCTTGCCATTGCCCAGTTCTCTATCAATTCCAAGAAAGCCACTGCAACGGGTAAATCCCCGTTCGCAGTCACACGGTCATATGAACCACGCATGGGAGTCAAGGCACGCAACTCTAAAGCTCCCACTGCCCTGGAATTTACCGACCGCATGGCTGACACGTTGGATCAAGTCAAATCTAATCTATCTGCGGCTCAGGACTGCATGAAACTTAATGCTGATAAGCACCGATCTGATGCCCCGGCATATGCCGTTGGGGATAAAGTTTTGTTGGCTACATCGAACTTGCGTTTGACATGCGCCTCACGCAAGCTCTCTGAGCGATGGCTCGGACCCTATGAAGTTATCAAACTCATGGGACCCAATGCAGTTAAATTGCGACTCCCCTCCTCCATGAGGATTCATCCTGTTATCAATGTCTCACGACTAAAGCCGTATAAGGAGAGATTGCCTGCTCAATCCACCTTCTGGCCCGGACCGGTTCTGGTGACCGAGGATCGTGATGATGAATGGGAGATTGATTATCTGGTCGATTCTAGGTTCAAGGGTCGTCGCCTGGAGTACCTCGTGCATTGGAAAGGCTATGATGACACTGATCGTACGTGGGAACCGAAGTCTAATCTCACACACGCAAAAGACACGCTTTGAGATTTCCATCGGGCCCACCCCTCGGCGCCGTGCGCCCTGGACATGTCATCTACTGATTTCTCTAAATTATTTGTGGGCTGTGAGAACTTCACCACTGTGAATCTGCGCAAGTTGCCTTTTGATCGCCTGGAAGTCGATCTTTAGCCCGGGGGTGCGTCCGGGTCAACAACGCTCTTGACACCTATATAAGCGCATTCACTTTTGGTCGAGCCTTGCTCCCACAACCCACATAACATTCAAAATGTTTACTCTCTACGTTCTCCTCCTCCTTCTCAACATGTACACTGAACTCTCCAACAACAGACCTTTCTATGCCTTCTTCTCTTTCTCCTATTTTATTCTTCTTTCTTCCTTTCATCCTCGTCATCTCTCCCATTTCACCCCTATGATCACCCTTCTACCATACTACACCCTCTCTGATGACAGCATTCCCCCTGACGACGACGTCGAAACCTATGACTCGCAGGCAGCCCATGATGATGGTTGGGATTCACAGGCTGATCCCACGGACGGCTGGGGACTACAGGGACTCACGGAACAGGACACTGGTGATCCACTCATTGATTGGGCAAACTCCGCCCCTGAAAATCAGATCGTACACCATGACATTCCCTTCGGCATCGTGCGCAACACCACCCATTGGAACTTCGTCTACACAGATCACAGCGAAGTCTACACAGCTAGAAGCGAATCTTCTATCTGGAGAGACCATGATGCACAGGTCGAAGCCGAAGCAGATAACTGGGCAGCTCAGAGACTGGTCATCATTACACTCGCCGACTTCGCACGAAGCTCGGACATCAGTTGGGATCCTATCCTTCCCGCTCTTGGTGAAGAGATCCTGCCACTCCCTGACTACATCCTTCCTGGCGAAGATGGCCCCATGATTGACGGCTACGTAGAAGGGTTCTGGGACTGGTATAACCCATGCCCTGAGGCTATGGAATGGCCAGACACATTCCACCCAGATCCTACCGTCATGAGAGCGCTACAGTACTGGCATGCCACAATGAGATGGCCTGACGATGTCGAATTCGAGGATGCTCCGCAGCAGTGATCAATCAGGATGCTTGATCATAGGACGGGGAAAGTGTTACGATCGCCTCATTAACGGTAATGGACTTAACGTTTCTTTTCTTTTTCACCCCTATCTATTCTCTTTCACATGGTCACGCTTCTATTCATTTCTGCTTACCTTCTCTTCCATTCCCTTTCATTTCCCAAACATGCGCATCATGCCTGTTTGGCTATGCATACCAGTGCTGCCACATACATGCACACCACGCATGTATTGCTGTGCTGCCACACCTCATGTATTACACATGTTACCCAGTCCCAAGGATACTTACCATATATAGCATAGCACAGCTTGGTCCGTGCACACATGTACTTACTATATAAACCCCCAATACATCGCCAAGAGGACCTCAGTCTTGTCCTCTTGGAGTTTCCCCCTCAGGCAACTCTAGTCTTCACTTCTCTTTAGTCGTCTTTTCCCTTGTTCAAGCAACCTAGCACCAGCTTCACTTAAGTGTGAGTCTGAGGGTTGTTTCACCAATTATGCCCAGTTCCATGTCCTGATGATCATCTTCTGGTCCCCTCTAGGCCTCCTGGCCCTATATCTCAACGCAGCACACTCGTTTTGATAGCGTGCTCTTTCCCATCAACATCTCTCATCCGCAATGTTTCTGTGGCCTGGATCGTCTTTGATGATCTTCGACTCTCCCTCCTTGCCTCTATGACCTTCTTGGGATCCATCTTGATCTGGTGTGTTCATCTCATCTGCATGCTCGTTTCTGATGCTTGTAGGGCCTTCCTGAATGCTATGGACACCCTCTGGTGCTGCTGCCTTGTTCCTTGGGTCGCATGGTTCATTGTAAGCCTCCAAGTTGAGTTTCTTCTCCTGACCACATCCTGAGCATTTGTGAATGTGTTCTAATGTGTTCTGCCCCATCTTAGGTCATATCATGTGGCCCTCATCGCTTGTGGATAACAAAGAGGTTGAGGCATGGTCAAAGCAAGACTGGACTGTGAGTTGTTTGATGCATCTTTCGCAGTCGCCTATTGGTGTGTGTTTGGCGTTTGTTACTCATGTCGGTGTTAGGTGGTGCTGACGCTGAATGGATGTAGATATTGGACAACAAGTGTTGTCGCACTGGCAGGAGCCAGTGAGATGATGGTCTGAATCCTGATCAACTTCAAGACCCGGACAGTGGTGGTCTGTGTATGCATACAGTTTCTTCACACGAAAGTATGTTATTATACTCTGTTTTGTTGAGCATTTGCCTGTTTTTCATACAGGTTATTTGTTGTGGGTAGCAAGTCATTATGAGTCTTTTGTCATGAGCTGTTTTCCATTTTGTGGCTAGTATTGTTTCTCTATGGAGCAACGAGTACTGTCCACACTGTGCTAATTCCTATGTACGTGTCTCCATTCAATGCAATTTAATGTGACGATGTGAGTGTGCTGACTCGGGATCATTGGGTGTGGCATAGGTCTTCAAGGCAAAGACACCACAGGCCATGGTTGGTGTCGAGGGTGAGGATGCACAGGTGGACGCATGGTGAGTGTTGTCTATGCCTTAATTGTGTGGATCATAACTGACGCATTGTGTTCGGGATACTCAAGGACAATTGCGTGACACCAAATGGTCCATCTTTTGACCTTGTCCCTCTGACTGCACCCCTCGACAACTATGCAATCCTCAATTCAGTACTTGTTGCATGATTGTTTTCATCACAACCCTTCAGTCCCGATTTCCGCAGTTCTTTATCATGATGTTATACCTTTTCGGAAAATCTGTGGAACTTGGAAGCTGTATCACATGTAACTTTTGCACTCAGGCCAAATCGTATAATGCAGTTTAGTGACCTTGGAGTCAAGTCTTTGGACCCCTGTCAGGTTGCACTGTGTGTGATACTCTTCGTCTGGTCATGTCAAGTGTCCATGCAGATGAGCTATGATGTACTATTCATGACCCCTTTCAGCTCGAAGGTGAGATCTCCCAGTCAAAAGTGACAAATGGCTATGAGTGATTAATAGAGCCCCAGCGCACCACCAAAATCAAACAGTCATTTCTCTATTAGATCTGATTGAAACAACCCTCAGACTCACACTTAAGTGAAGCTGGTGCTAGGTTGCTTGAACAAGGGAAAAGACAACTAATGAGAAGTGAAGACTAGAGTTGCCTGAGGGGGAAACTTCAAGAGGACAAGACTGAGATCCTCCTGGCAATGTATTGGGATTTATATAGTAAGTACATGTGCGCACAGACCAAGCTATGCTATGCTATATATGGTAAGTATCCTTGGTACTGGGTAACATGAGGAATGCGTGAGGTGTGGCAGCACAGCAATACATGCGTGATGTGCATGTATGTGGCAGCACTGGTATGCATAGCCAAACAGGCGTGATGCACATGTTTGGGAAATGAAAGGGAATGGAAGAGAAGGTAAGTGGAAATGAATAGAAGCATGATCATGTGAAAGAGAATAGATAGGGGTGAAAAAGAAGAGAAACATTAAGTCCATTACCGTTTACGAGGTGATCATAACACTGATGCAACTCGACTGACCATGATGAATCTTAGCTGCTCGCATTGACAAATTCCACAAATTCTAAAAACCTCTATAGGCCACGCTTGTAAATAGTGCTTGATAGTGCTCAATAGAGGATGATAGTGTATCTACAATCACACACCCATGTATACACAATGGTCCATATTCCATGTACTGCTACAGAGACAGACGGAAAGCAATGTGATAGGTAGTATGAGTACAAATGAGAGGGACACATGCAGGGAAGGACAGCTACAGTACAGTATTGCAAATAATATTGAGTGAGCAATGAAACATGTAGTAGCACCAGTGGGGGATGGTATGGTTGGAATCTATCCTTTGTTGGCATCATCTTCGGGATCGGGAGCATTGCTGATGGGCACAGATCCACTTCCGGAACTCTTCTTGGCAGCCTTGATTGTTGCCAAGTGTCATTCGTATTCCTGTACACTATACATAGGTGAGCAAATGCACTTGGACAAACAGTACCAGACTTACCACTATTCGAAGGTCTTTATTTGCCTTCACGGCATCCCATACTGCAGTGTATTGGCCATGGCTACCACCTGTATTTTCCTTGCACCACTCTATAGCATACAAATTTCTCGCCGAGGTCGAATTTGCACTTGGCCGCATTGTCGAATTCAGGTCCACTTCCTTGCGCTTTCGTTTGGGTTGACCAGCATCCGTAGTGGTCACGGTCGTGGTTGTAGCTGCGGCTGGCGGTCCTTAGGTCCTAATCTCAACAGCGCTCTGTGGAATGATGATGATGATTTGAGAGCCTACACTAGAGAGATGTGGTGAGAAACGAGGAGGACGAACTTGAGCAGAACCCCTTAATTGGATTTGCTTATAATAAATACTATGAGTGAACCATGATGTAGCAATGACGACTCAACCTGACTGGCCATACAACCTATCCATGTCACAACAATTAGCCTGTCCACAGGTCTCATACTGTGCTTACATAGGAAGAGCAGGTCATTTCATGTAGATCAAAGGGGCAGAGCACAGAATCAAATTCTTCCAGATCAATGCTTGTCAAAACAGGGCAGAGTACAACAGGGGTAATATGGGCACTGTTGGACCATTTTCATTATCCGTTATCTAACTGTGTCGACCGCCTAGTCTACCGTTTGAACGATCATGTGTTTCAGACTGATCTGACCTCTACTAAAACTGTGAGGCCAGGCAGGGCTTACAACGCCAACTGGCTCACCAGCTATTTCCACTCCCGCTATGCACTTTAATCATTGTGCTCTCATTTCCAGTTTCTTGTTCATTCCTATAGTTCTCGCAGACTTTCACCCCCGGCCCCACCGATTGCTTGACATCAACACCGCCTCTGATGACAACGCATCCCGCTGGGCTGGTGCTTACCTGCCTGATGGCAACCTGGTGTCTTTTCCACACCGTGTGTTGCTTGATCTCATCCTGCCTTGTTCCAGCAGGGAGTTTACAATTCTACTACAGGAGCATTCACTGTTCCCCTTGCTTGGGGTGCCATGCAAGGAAATTTCTCTGTCACGGTCAGCATCAGCAGCATTGGCAGCATGTGTCAAGATAGATTCAGTTATTTCTCGGCCAGTATCAATGTATTTTTTTTTTTTGGACAAGTGTAATATTATGTAGTGACTGACAGCGCTAGTCCTACATAACACACTACTAAGGCAACTAGACAGAGTCTAGTTGGTCCGAGGAAAAATGTGCTTATGCACACCCTGTTCTCACAGGGGGTGTGGGGCTCCGTGTACTACCTGGTGTCCCCAGTTTAGTCAGGGGGCCTTGGTAGTTTGATACCCACTAAAACCTCAAGGTATGTAACCCAGTCTTGTGGTAGGGGTTCAGAATTTGGGATGATCGTGTTCCAGGTGTGGAGGACTTTCAGTTTCGTGTGGTCTTTTCTTTTTGATCGTGCCAGTCTGCGGTCAATGTCAAGCCTGGCGGTGATGGTGTTTTTCCATTTTGTGATTGTGGTGGTGTGAGTGAGGGTATGGTCCCCAATAACGCGGTCACAGCGCATCATCCATAGTAAGTATGCGGATTCAGATAAGAGGATATGTTTTAGTCGTGCGGAGCCTCGTTGTTGTGGGGAGCTTATCTCTCTTTCATCATGGGCAGGGATGAGGCTACCGCACCCAATGATGGTGCCCAGAGTGGGTTTCGACCAGTTTTCAGTGGGATCAGGCCATGCTTGACGCACCAGGTTCCAGATGGTATTGTTCTCTTCTGTGGTACATTCTGTTAGTATATGTTCAAGAGATTCTATTACATCCCTTCCGCAGTTCCAGATTTTGTGTGGCACTCTGTATGGCGTATCTGGTGACATCTAGGTTTATGAGTGTATTTCGTGTGTAGGGGGTTTCTTAGCAGGCATGTATGGCTTTGTATGCGACTTCCTGTGTCAGTACAGTAAGTTTTATTCCATCAAGACGGAAATTCTCTGGCACGTTACAGTCTATCATGTCCGATTGGGCTTTGAGGGCCCCTTGTTTTGCAAGTTTGTCAGCTTCTTCATTTCCTTGGTGGTTCACATGTCCTTTGATCCATTTGAAGGAGGTTGGCGCTGCTCGCCTCCGTAGTTGGTAGGCAGCAGCCTGGAGCCACTCAGTGTTTTGTATGTCAGTCCATCCAATGTCTTCCCAGGTACCTAGGTGTCTTGTCATGCCGTCGATGGCATATCTGGAGTCTGTAGCGATAGTGACTGGTATAGTTGGGTCTGTGTCTTGGAGGGCCACTACGATTGCTGCAATCTCACCGATCTGGTTGGAGTGATTGTTTCCTGGGACTTTAATGGCTTTGTTTCGAGGGTCTTGATTTCCAAACCATATACCGCTTCCGCATGCTGCGTCAAGTTTACCATTCTTGGTACAACTTCTGTCAGTGTATATTGTGAGTGGTTCGACTTGTTGGCCTTGTTCTCTTCTTGGGTTGCTTAGGCAGTATGCAGGTTCTAGTGGGTCTGGCGGGTGATCTCCGAGAACGTGGAAACAGTCATCAAGGGAGTTTTGGGCAGTGATTGTTGGGTCAAAAATTACTTCGTCCCCTTGGTTGATCTTAGCGGCATTGTTCTTTTCTTTTCGCCTGTGAGTGAGGGTGAGTCCGTCTTTTTGGGGTGGATGAGTGCGTTGTATTTGTCTTCCATGAGACCTGTGATATCGTGGGCTAGGGAGGCACAGTGGTGGGGGTTTGCACAGCCTTGTTCGCAATCATGCTTACAGCCTGAGCACTTACATGTGATGTTTGGTTTGTGTCTGCTGTTTGTTCTATTAAGACACCTACAGACCCATAGCAGGTCTCTCATGCTGATTGTGTTGTGGACGGTGCGTAGACATTTGCTTTTTGTTTTGTGGTATAGCTTCGGGGGGACTCCAATGTGGTACCATGCTGGCATCTGTTTTTTTAACACTTTTGACAGTTTTCGGGAGGCGAAGGTGAGGCCGTGTTTTTTTGCCATTCATAAGAGGGCGATGAGTGGGCGGGGATTTGTTTACCTGTTCTGCTGGGTCTGCCCAATGGGCAGAGTGTGGTAAGGAAAGTGTGGATGTCATTTGGTTTGCTGACACCGTCATTGTTGATACAGTTTATTATTGCGTCAAAGGCAAACATCCACATGGGGTGTTGGTGGGATCAGTCTATGTATGATCTGAGCCAGGTTAATTCTATTGCATGGTTTCTGTCTTCGATGTTCAGAAGGTCGATGCCTCCTTTATTTCGCGGTTTGGCAAGTTGTTCCAGGCTCATGCCTGGTGGTGTTTTCCCGCCATTCCATAGGAAGTTATGTATGATGCTATTAATGGACTTAGTTACGGTGCATGGCATACCCTGTGCTTTCATGAGGAATTGGGTCATTCCTCCTATGGTCATTTGTATTATTAGGTGTTTTGCATCAAGGGTAGGGCGTGAGCTTGCCCATCAATCAAGTCTCTCCTTTATCTTATCAACTACAGGGGACCAAGGTCGGGTATCAGTGATGTTATTTCCTATCCATGCTCCCAGGATATGGGTGGGTTGGCCATTTTCTGCAATTTGGATTCCTGGCGGGAGAGGGGGGTCACTCGGGTGGATTCGTCGGGTTTGTAGCAACCTTTGTCGGTGTGCTTCAGTACTGATAGGTATGATTTCTGTTTTTTCAAGGTTGAACTTGGCACCAGATGCTGTACACCAGGTCTGTAGGATGATTTCTAAGTCGACATACTTGTCCATACTGGACAGGAAGACTGTGGTGTTGTCTGCATAAAGGTTAACTTTCACAATTTTGTTCGTGTGTGGGATAGGGTAGCCTGTGAGTTTTGGTTCATTCCGTATGTATGCTGCAAGTGATTCAATAGCAATATTAAAGAGGAGGCAGGAGAGGGGATCTCCTTGTCAGACACCTTGTGTGACAAGATACATGTCGCTGCAGACACCATTTATTATTACTTGTGTTTTGGCATGTCTGTAGAAGGAGGCAACTGTGTTTATGAAAAGGTCAGGAATACAGAGGGCTTTAAGTGTATCTAGGATATATTTGTGGTCTATTTTATCATATGCTTTTTCTTGGTCAAGGGCAACAATGGCTCCATTCACTTCCATGTAGTCGGCATAGGCACACATTGTTTCAGCTAAGCATATCGGGTTGAATATTGAGCGGGTGGGGACAAAGCCGGATTGATCAGGATGTAGGAGAAAACAGGCATGTTTTGCCAGTTGTATTGCTAGGGCTTTGGTCATTATTTTATAGTTAGTATTTAGTAATGTTATCGGGCGGTAGTTTTCAATCTTTGTTCTGTCCTTTTTTTGTAAAGGGGGCACATCCAGCCTGTAGAGAAGTCAGAGTTATCTGTGGTACCTATCACTTGGATGTTATTGTAGAGTACCGTGAGGCACTTTACAACATCAAACAATGGCTTGCCTTGTTTCATTTGCTGGAGGTGCCAGTCATGTGGTAGTTTCCATAGTTCATATGGGAGGCCATCTAAACCTGTTGCTGTTCCGTTTTTTGATGTGTGGAGGGCTGCAGCAACCTGTTCGTAGATGATTGGGTTGCGGAGGTCTGATTCTGTTTCGGGGGTAAATTTCTGGGAATCTGGGAGTTGTAGTACTTTGGTTCAGGCCACTTGTCGCTCGGGGGCTTCGTAGTCGAGGAGGTGGAGTGTTTGTAGGTTATTGTGGTATTTCCGTGCTATCTCGGCCATATCAGATGATTTTGTTGTAATCTTATTTGTTGTGGGGTCATGCAGAGCGTGGATGATATCTCGGGGCTTTTTTGGATTGTACATTTTAGTCCAGTATTTGTTAATCTGTTCTCCTTTGTCAAACCAGCAGGCTTGGGCACTTGCCCATGCATTTTTAGTTAATTTTTGGTTGAGGTGTTGGTGTTCTTGGCGTAGGAAAGCGAGGTGGGTTCTTGTCGCATCACTCGTGTAAAGGTCGTCGCGTTGCTCAACGTTGTGTATGTCTTTTTGTAGGGCGTGTATTTTATTTTTTATTTTGGCTAGCTGTTTCTTAGCAGCCTTTTTTATCTTGGTCGTTATGTGTTGTTTGAAGGTGGTCCAGTGCTGCTGTATGTTCCTGTCATGTGATGTCATTGGTGGGGATTGTTGTAGTTCCATCCCTGCTGTAGTGATTTTGCCCAATAGGTTTTCGTCAGAGAGCAGAGTGAGGGGCATCGTTCATCTGCCTTTGCCAATGAATGGCATGTTGCGTGGTGTTATTCAGGCTAAAACCATCGTGTGGTCAGACGGAATGATTGTGTCAGTTATCTCCCAGTTCGATACTGTATGAGTTAAAGGTCGTCGTACATAGATTCTATCTAACTGTGAGGTTGAGTGTATGTTACTCGTGAATGTAAAGGCTCTGGTGTTGGGGTGGTCATGTCACCATGCATCACAGGCATTAAGGGATTCTCTGAATTCTTGCAGGGCTTCGATAGCAGAATTGTTGTCATAGTGGGCTGGTGCTCTGTCAAAAAGGTCTTCTGTGATGTTAAAATCACCTAGCAGCATATCTACGTTTTGTATTTCAAGACTGTCTAGTTTTTGTCGGATCTCTGTCCAGAAGGTTGGGTGTTCTTGCAGGGAGTTTGGGGCGTATACATTTAGGATTGACAGCATGGAGTTATCAGGCCATTTGATTAGTAAAAGGATCGCTTGTCCTGGTATTATCTCTGTCATTTCTGTTTGGTCAGGGTTTAGCCGCTCTCTGTTTATGATGAAGGCAACTCCCGCAGAGGTGCTTGCATTGTTGTGTTTTGCAGATGTGTGGAGGGCAAGGCGCTTACCGAATAATAATTTTATGTCATTGATGTGTTGGCGGTCTAGGTGGGTCTCCTGGAGGCAGAGGACATTGATCTGCTTTTGTCGCATGAGACTGTGGACTTCAGTCCACTTGGATATCTGGCCTCGGTTGGCTGTTCCTGAGTGTGAGCGGCCCTTAATGTTTAGGGTTGCTACTAGTATGTTCAATCATGACCATTTTGGTTTCGTGGATCTTGGATCATTGAGGGTGGGTCGGTTTTCCACCGACGAGATGGGGCTGCAGGGTAATGCGGGTGGGGTTGTGGCCTGTGAGCTGTTTTGTAGTGATTGGGTGTGATTGTGGTGTGATGTGGGAGCAGATTGTCTGCTTTCCACAAACGTGGATCCACCTACCGTTGCCCATCTGCCATCATTGGGGAGGCCCTGGTGGCCTGTGAGACCTCCTCTCTAGTATCAGGGAGGCACAAACCAAGACCGGGGTAATTAATACTGATTTGTGGGGGCCTACTGGCAGATGAATTATAAGACATGGTGGTCAGTTCTACTTGCACCCACTGCCTGACCGCTAAATGGGGGAGGAGCACATATCCCGGTGGCTCACAGAGGGTTTATGCCAGGTTTCGGACAGGGCATGACGGATTGGTGGATCCTCCTAAGTGCTGGCTTTGTCGTGGCGACACGGAAGCCCTTGACCTAAATAGGTCACCGTTTTTGTTAGGGAGGTGACGCTTTCCTGTCCCATGAGCGGTCAGTAAATGTGGGCGTCCCTTTGTTGATGTATTGTCATGAATGTCCCCAGTATTCATGACATGATGTCAGTATCAGCGGCCGCAGTCCACTGGTCTCCGTCGATCAGCATTTTGGTCACTGGAACATGGCAGGGTGTTGTTCATTGTGGTAAAAAGATATAGGCATTCTCAATGGGTATACAGTAGAAGGGAGGTCTAGTTATCGAGGTGTGGAAGTTAGTAGCTATGTACACAACATATGATAGGGGACGGAGTTGGGCTTAGATGTATTTTGGAGAGTAATTCATTCAAGATTTACGGAATTTTAGAGGTGTTCACTTCTAGCAGCCATGTTCTTGTTTTTCAGGCCACCCCTTTGTTTTGGCTCTACAGTGGGGCCATTCCAGTGCAGGATATTAGGGTACGTGCATAAGCCTCGAGGGTGGGAGATAGAGTGGCAGAGGGTGCAAAGGAAGAGACGTTTCGCGGCGCCTGTACCATAGAGAGATGTTGGGTATCCAAGTGAGGTTAGGAATTCACATATGACCATCCAGGCGTCAGGACTAGTGGTGGGAGAGTCTGTGTATATATTGAACCTTGGGGTTTCAATCCCACCGGCGACTTTATAGTCTAGGAATTCAACTCGTGCGGAGTTGATGAAGTTGTTGATGTACTGAAAAGTCTGGGTTATCATGTCATCTCGTTGGAAGAACTGATCCTTGTCATGCAGGATGGTGAAGATTGTGTCTCAGACTTCTGCGGTAGACCATGTATCTTGGATTACTTGGAGTATGATGTCTGGGCGGTCTGTTGTGAAGCCTGCAAGGTTGAGGAGTTGTTACGATCGCCCCTTAACGGTATATGGACTTATCGTTTCTTTCTCTTTTCTCTTGCCCCTATCTATTCTCTTTCACATGGTCACGCTTCCATTCCCTCTATTCATTTCCACTGACCTTCTCTTTCATTTATCTTTCATCTCCCAAACACGCACATCATGCATGCCTTGCTGTGCATACATGCACATCACGCCTGTTTGGCTATGCATACCGGTGCTGCCACACACATGCACATCACGCATGTATTGCTGTGCATACACGTGTATCACGCACGCATTCCTGTGCTGCCACACCTCATGGACTCCTCATGTTACCCAGTATCAAGGATACTTACTATATATAGCTTAGCATAGCTTGGTCCGTGTGCATATGTATTTAGTATATAAACCCCCAATACAATGCCAGGAGGACCTTAGTCTTGTCCTCTTGGAGTTTCCCCTCAGGCAACTCTAGTCTTCAGGTCTCATTAGTCGTCTCTCCCTTGTTCAAGCAACCTAGCACCAGCTACACTTAAGTGTGTGTCTGAGGGTTGTTTCAGGAGTAGGGTAGGGAAAGAGCGCTCTATGAAGGGGCGGGCTTCGAAGGTGAGGGTCATTGCAGACCAGATACATTGGCTAATTATGGTGTCTCTGATCTCTCCAGGGACATTGTGGACGAGGAAGGTGTTGGGGCTGGTGTTAACAGGGTATCCATCCACAGGGGTTGGCGGGGAGACTACATAGCTTTCCTCTTTCATGTTGTAGGCAGCGGTGATATCAGTGACAATGCCCTTGATATGTCTCGAGATGACCAGGTTCATCTTTGTGGGATCACTTCCGTCATAATCAAAGACCCGTACTAGGAATTTGGGGTGGTCTATGTTAATCCACTCCATGATTGCTGTTCTTTTAATGTTGGCCAGGAGCTGTCCCGGGTCAGACAGATGGATAGCGGGGAAGCCCTTTTCAGGGATTGGCATGAACTTGGACAGTTTGGAACGAGCAGAGGCAGCGTTAGTGGCAATCATTTTTTTGTTACGTTCTGAGACTTGCAGGAATGATGTGATGAGCTCTCGGTCAGATTCAGGGAAGGACGGGGTTGGTAGAGGGAGAGGGGGTACATGGTTTTGGGTGGTCGATGTTGGTGTTTTGGGATGGGAGGAGGGGTGGCTATCTGTCGGTATGTGAGGTTTACGTGGGTAGTGGAAGTATGGTAGCAAACATACTAGGGTGCGTGTTAGGCAAGGTGGCTGGTTTGGCTGCTGTGGTTGGTGTCACTTCATTGGGGGGTGGGGTGACAGAGATTTCATTCGTTTTGGTGGGTGTGTGGGCAGCGGGGGTAGGGGTGGATGGGGGGTCATGATGTTCAAGGGCATCATCAAATTGTGGTCCGCTTGCGGCGCGGGCGATGGGGTTATGGCAGAATGCGTTAGACGCAACTTTGGCAGCAGATTTTTCTTTGCCCATGGTGGGGTGTCATGTTTTCCTCTGCAGCTTTTATGGTGGGCGTGGATGGTGTTCCATCGGCCAGGGTGTCAATCTCTTGGTGCGAAAATTTTTGGGGTGGGGGGGTAGAGAATGTGGCATCGGGGGTCATCAAATGGTTGGCAGCTCAGTTGCATACTAATCTTCGGGTTGAGTGTGTGGCAGGTAGGGATGTGGTATGGGCAGAAGGGTGCTTGATTTTTCCTTCATAGATTGCATTCCATATCTGCTGTAGAACTGAGGTAAATTTATTAGATGGAATGGCCCAAGGATTGTCATATCCGCTGGCAAAGTGTGCAAGTGCAGAGATGAAGAGTCATCACCAAGTATTGTTGATTGTTGCACCAAGAGGAAGGTTGTTGTTGACAAACTTCTTGTTGACCCCACTACCTGAACGTTGAGACCCAGAGATGCTGCAAGGTCTTCCCTTAGTTCTCTTGGATGGCGGTGCACCTGACCGAGAATCTTTGTTGCCCTATGGTATGAATCAATTCATGCAAATGTAGTATGGTACGGCATAATTTGATGGCTTGCCTGGTCGCTTTGTTGGGCCTGTTTCTTGCAACCCTTCCCTTTTGTTCCCATTGCCTCAGTTTTCTTGGTGTTGGATCGAATACCACTGGCAATAGGAGGCAGTGTTACCCATTCACCCGGCTTGGAATCACTAACAACCTCAGCAACATGCTACCCAAATGTTTGAGCCTGAGAAGTGAAGAATCAATAGAAAGCCTACCATGGCATTGGTATGTCAGGCAGCTTGAATTGCCTTGCTCAGGAGGTTGGGCATTACTTTGTGTTCACATTCATCACTGCCTTGAATGTATGGGTCATGGGACTCCGAGGTGAGTTGGGTCTCGTTTATTGGACTGGAGGCGGTGTGATTTGTTGGACTAGAGGCACGATCTGTTGGGCTGGAGGCATGAGTGCCAGTGGAGACTAGAGACTCTTGTGGATCTTGAGTCAATAAGCTGGTTGCAACACTAGTGCTGGAGACAGTTCTTGCATGTCAGGAGTTCAGGTTTGAGGAGGATGAACATTGAGTAGGATGAGACGATTTAAATGCAGTGAGTTTGTCTGCCCAATTGCCAATTCCACCTGTGCCAGTGATGCTGTTTTTTGCCTGAATGCTAAGGTCAAAGCAGTCCCAATAAAAGAGCACTGTTTCAGTGAGCAGTTGATCCATGTACATGTTGAGTATGACTGTGAAGAAGTTGGACTTACTTCGGTGCTGGTTCCCTGGACTGTAAGTTCTCAGGCTGTCTGCTGGACTGACTACTGACATTGGTGACATCAGCTTCCGAGTTGTGCTAATAGTTGCTTTGCACAGCTTTGACTGCATTGCATGTGAAGGTTTTCTGTGTCTGTGGCTTTTTGGATTGAATGTGAGTGAGCCTTTCATTGTTTTCCTCTTCTTCACAGGACTTGGAATTATCCTTGGGTGAAGGTGATCCAAGTCCACTGACACCCTTTCGGCCACCAGAGCTGCCCTCTGGATTGTCCTGTCATACAGATGGATCGACAGGTGGCTTCACTATGATGTGAGGCCTAGGCTTTGGAGCATTTGCGAGTAAGTCCTTTGCTTCCTGCTCTGTTTGTTCAATGATCTTGGCTACTCATTGGACAGCTTGCTCTCGAGCTTTGACCTGCTCTAGCCTCAATTGCTTGGCCTGTGTGTTGTCTGCTTGCTTTTGCTCAGAGATATGCTGTTTCTGTTTCATATCAAGGATGACCTGTCCTGGGTGCTGACTGGAGTTCTTTGAACAGGTGGTAGGACATGTCATCTTAATGAGGAGAGGGTAGAAAATGGCCCAGCTGGTGGAGTGGACCAGATGGATGAGGGATGGTTTGTTGGGGACGGAGCAACAACCAACAATGGCCCTGGTTGGTTTTTTTTTTGGGTACATGTTAGCATGCCCAGAACTCCAAGTCTTTAATTGCTGACGAAGTTTGACAGAGTCTGCTAAGCCACATTCTGTTGTCCATTTACCACTTCCTAGAATGCCCCAATCTATACCTCGTTCTCACTCATCCAGGCGTGTATTTACTGTGCCTCATATACCATGCCTTCACGCAAACTGTCACCGCTGGTTTAAGACACTCCCTGGCTTGAAACACCACCACTCATCAGCGCACAATTATTTGTTTGACCTGTCTGGAAGCCCCTTGGAAGCCTGCGCTGAAAGCCACACTAAACTGGCCCCTGGAATTGTCCATGATTATCATGAAAAACTAACTGGTAAGTTTGTGGCATTGTAGCAAAATTATCTGTATTCTAAGGAATCTTCCAGGTCGAATTTGCGATACCCATGGTCATGTCATTGATCCCAAAACTCCAGTCCCACCGGCCTCTGAGAAGAGTCCAGATGACTGGGCTCCATATGGTGACTGGCTGAGGTTCGAAACTGCAGAGTTTATGTTCCAGAATGCTGAGATGTCATCTGGTAATATTGACCAACTCTGTAATCTCTGGGCACACTCACTACACACCAACTCAGATGAGGCACATCATGTACCCCCGTTCATTGATCATAAAGACCTATATGATGCAATCAATGCAACTCCACTTGAGGATGTTCTGTGGGAGAGCTTCAAACTCAAGTACGATGGTGAATGTCCAGCAGCTGTTCCTCCTTGGATGAACCAGAGCTATGGGTTCTGGTTCTGTCCAGCATATTCACTTGTAGCTGATGCGCTATCCCACACGGACTTTAAAGGAGAAATCAACTATGTTCCTTACTGGGACTTTTCCAGAGACAACGAGGAGTGATGGTATGAAAACTTCTTGTCGGGTGATTGGGCATGGACACAAGCAGTATGTCTTCAATGATCTATGTCCAATATACTATGATAGGAATACATGTGCACAACAGGACAAGATAGCAGATGACCTGACAACACATAGTGGAATGTTTGTTCCAATTATTCTCGGCAGTGACAAAACAACAGTATTGGTGGCGACAGGCCAGAATGACTACTGGCTAGTATATCTATCCATTGGAAATATCCACAACAATGTCCGGCATGCTCACCGCAAAGGGGTTGAACTTCTTGCTTTTCTCACCATTCCGAAAGGTCCATCTTTGGTCACACATGCCATGATACTGATACACAAGGTTCACAGCGGCAAAGAAATATGTGGACGACCCTCTATTCCGGCGATTCAAAAAACAGCTCTTTCATGCTGCCATGTTGAAAATTCTATCATCCCTCCAACCTGGCATGTTGATACCACAAGTTATAAAGTGTCCTGACTGGCATTTCCAACGTGTCATTTTTGGCATGGCCCTTACATTGCTGACTATCTGGAGCAAGTACTTCTCTCTGGGATTGTTCAAAACTGGTGTGGCAGGTTTGTTACTACTTTGTATTATGTTTCTATCTCTAAAACTCCTCTGCAGATGTCTTGCTTTCCCAAATGACCTTGATGGCAGTGGTGCACCACAGACTTTGGAGGTTACACAAGCCCTGATTGATGAATTTTCAGTTGGTGTTCTTTGGGATGAATGGGGCATTGATGGCAACGTTGTCGTAAGTGTCGTCAAATATCAAACTCAATTATTGCTACCATTGCACCCATGCAGCCATTCACAGATGACTTTCCTCATGCTAACATCCGCCAGCTCCTCACACCAGACATTCTCTACCAGCTTGTGAAAGGCACATTCAAGGACCACTTGGTTGAGTGGGTCGGAAAGTACCTTGAATTGGAACACGGAAAGGCTGGTGCTAAGGAACGGTTAGCAGACATTGACCGATGGTAAGTGTTTTTGATGTGGGACTAGTACAAATTTGACAGGCACTGTTAGCATTGCCACAGTGTCACCATTTCCAGGACTGCGAAGGTTCCCTGATGGTTGGGGATTCACCCAATGGACTGGGAATGATTCAAAAGCATTGATGAAGGTATGCCACATGTATCATTGAGCCTCCTTTACTACCATCTCAGTTCATTCAGGTCTACCTTCCAGCCCTTGAGGGCCATGTTCCTGACAATGTCATATGCACATTTTGTGCTTTTTTTGAGTTTTGCTACATTGTCCAGTGGAACATCATCACTGATGATATTTTGGTGGAACTCTAGGATGCACTCAGTTGCTTTCATCAGTACCATGAGATTTTCAGAGACATTGGTGTCCATCCTGATGGTTTTGCTCTTCTGCGTCAAAACTCTCACACACATTATGAATCACTGATCCAACTTTTTGGTGCACCAAATGGCTTATGTACATCAATTACTGAGTCAAGACACATCACGGTGGTCAAGAAACCTTGGTGGCGCTCAAACAAACACAATGCACTTGGTTAAATCCTTCGAACCAACCAGCACCTGTCTCAACTGGCAGCAGCTTGTGCTGACTTTGAAGTGCAAGGTATGTTGCCTATATCACACCCCAGCTGGTCAACACCACAGGGTCAGTTTAGTATGATGCTCTAGCATTTGCATTTCCGTCCTAACACTACCACAGCTTTTCCAAACTCTCAAGCTGACCCTCCGGGTCTTGCTCGACATGAGGGTGGTAATGATGGCAACCCTATGCCTCCTGAGGATAGGGAGGATCAATCCATAGATGAAGACCCCTCAGCAGGGGCGGTGGATGAATGGCCCGGACTTGCACATTCAGATGTAA
>JBBPJP010000579.1:0-16286 GCA_038088775.1 Boletus barrowsii | reverse complement strand
GACACCTGTCATTTATACTCTGTACTTTGTGATCGATAGTATGTCCAAGATCTGTTTTCTGTGCACAGGTTCTATTTGTAGAGCTCCACTCGCAATCCGAGCCTCCTACCTCCTCAAATACCACCTTAGCGTCTCTGCGCAAGAGCTTCCGACGGATACTCCCCCGCTCCCACACCTCCCTCCCAACGATGTACTGATCTGGTCGGTTGGTCCATAGTGCCTCCGCCCAAAACCGACCTTGGGAATGGGTCAAAAACGTAAGCGAGCTAGCGGCAGAAGACGACGGGAACTGATGGCGGGAAGGGCTGTTCAAAAACGCGTCGCTGCTCTCCCTCGAGCTCTTTGTACCGCGCCGAACAGGACAACGCATCCATCGCCTAAATCACATCCGTGACGACAACAACACGTGCCTCGAGGGAGACCTGCCGTCGTTCGAAGACGGGTTGTTGGCAGAAGCGCCTACAGACAGGATTGGCACGAGGTGAGGCTGGGCGCACGCGCGGACGGCAGTTGGTCTGGGGAAAGCTCGAGGACCGGACAGTTACCTGTCTTCCCGGCACAAAACCGCTCTGGATCGGCAGGGCTCAGTGTGAATTCTGGATCACGACGAGCGTCGCCCGCGTCGTCGGTCAAGCCGAGGGAATCCGCTCATTGGACGGTGTCGTTGGTTCAATGAACAAGATGTCGACGACGACGGTAGGTGATGTGGTGGAAGAGGAGGATTGGTTGGCGCTGGGTGCAAGAAGAGCGGATTTGTAGGATGAGAACGAGGTAGAGTTCGTCGAGGGTCCGTTTTCCGTCAAGGTGGAAGCCAAGAGGTTGAAAAGCGTTAAGGTGTGAGGAAGAGGTGACCATGTAACGACTCTTAAATCGCTGTGACTAATCCTCCTGTCAATGGTCAGAGTTCTCAAATCACGAAGGTCTGGCACCATTTCATTATATTCGTGCCGAGTTCTCTTGGAGCCACGTCGCCCCCTCTACCTAACTGATCAATGTTCTGCTCTTCTGTTCTCGTTACGAGTGCGACTTTGTCCTGCCCTTGTTAGTGTGGTACGGTTGCGACATGGTGTCTCGTAATAAAAAGCCCAGCTCGGGTCAAAACGCATCGCGACAGCTCACACGGGAGTCAGATGCTGAGGAAGGAGGCAGCCTCGTCAAAGAAAAGCAAGCCACCTCTGGCACAATAGAGGTTCCGTTCTGAAGTGCCCACGAACTTTCAAGTCAAGTCTTCCAATTTTATTTTTCGGGAATTTTCGACCACACGGGCGTAGAGGGGCACAGGCGAATTGAGACCTCGAAGCCGAACGTTTGAGCAAATTATAACTAATGTAACGTGTTAGGCAGCAAGCCGCTCTATCTGAATCTCGCTCAGGGCCCAGGCCAACCATAAATTAATTTGCGCGCAGCGCGGTCGAAAAAAAAAAACTGTGCGCGAGCGAGCGAAAACCGATCCGATGAGTACTTGGACCCCTACAAGGTTGGACTGCCTCAACGGCATTGAACTTTTGGCGTCAGTGTCAGATAACGGCGTGTGCTTGAAGCATTTTTGCCGAAGTCATGCGTTGTCCAACTCGCTGTTCGCCAACAGTCTTACGAACAACTTTTTTGTTTCCCCCAAACCATGGAGAAGTTACATAGTAACCGTGACGTAGTACGTTGTAGGTGTGAGATACCAGCCCTGAGGCCTGAGGTTTCAATCTTAGCCGTGTCTAAGGGGGCCATTGGCGCGCATCGGTTCCTGGAATCAACAGTTCGATCCGACGCCGATGCGGCATTGCAATGTTGTCATCCCCTCTGACCTGGTCAGCTTTTATTCTGACCCACAATCATATCGACTGACTTGTCTGAGTCAGTCAGCGATGATCAATTTGGGATTCTTGATGATTACCCTTGAAGTTGATGAGCCCTCGCTCCGCTTCCTTTCGCCGCCGATCTCCTTTGGGAACTCGGCTCCTCTTCCCTCTTGACTCAGCTGATCTCGCTGGTCTTGCCGATTATCCCCTCGAGGACAAGTCGGCCAAGCTTTTGACAACTCCATCGCCGTTGCCTTCATCATTACAATTCGCACGTGACTACCACGCTCATCTCCAACGACCTCCATCGGATTTTGACAGGTTGCGAATAAGGTAATACCCCCATCATGGGTGCGCGGTGAGCTGAACAGCTTTGAGGAGCCGTCCGCTTGCCTTTGTACTCACGCTGGGGTCCGAGTGCTGGCTGGGTATGTAGCATTTCAATTTATTAATGGCGTTGATCAAGGTGTTAGCAGTCGCCCTCAGTCACAATGGATTTCAGACGTCAACACACAGCGCGGTCTAGGCTCTAGGTGGTGTTGACACATGGGATCATTCGATGCGGAGGCGCCGTCCATGCCGCGTGTGACTCTTACGAGTTCCTCGAAAGGGAAAGGAGCTTACTCCGTCAATGTATTCGTCTCTCTGGCTCTCGTATTCTTTGTTTTTCTGCTGATTCCACGCCCATTCCCAGGCCCCTCTGCTGTCTCTTTCTTGCAAGATGTCGATGAGGATGCAAACTCTTATTCTGATTGCTCTTCTTGATCGCCCCGAGGACATATTTGCAGATGAGTCCCAAACAGACTTTTGGCACCTTACGGATAAACTCTTTGAGGAGCCAAATCCTGTCCTCACTGATACTGAGCGCGAATCGATCAATGCTATGGTTTCTGCCGCACAGAACACTCGAGGAGGGAAGGCTAAACAGCGGGTCATCGAGGGTGAACACCCCGCGGGTTACGCAGCGCTGCTGAAATGGCACGCAGTCTATAAATTTAACCTGGAGATATATCGCCGCGTCCAAAATGCCCTGGAAATTGAGGAACTGTCTCCGCACGACCTTATCTGGAGTCGCAAACGCAGACTGGATGATTTCCCTCCACGTTCCGACGCGGATGGCGCGCTCGACACCGTCGCTTGTGCAGTTTTTGGCGAGAACTGCCTTGCAAATGCGCGAGTTGTTGGGGAATTCAAAGAGGCTGTCAGCGCTCTGGTCCACCATGAGTGGGAACGTCAACGGAAGAGATATCTTCGAGCCTCGAAAACCCTTGTCAATAAAAGGCTTATAGCCCAAAGCACGTTCAATGGTAAGTCATTTTAGCTCACCCGAACCGGGACTGATGGTGACTCCGAACACAGAGATCGAGAAAAAAGAGGTACCCACTGTTTCCGAGATTCGGAATGCCATCAAGGCATTGAAAGCCTACAAGGATTCGATCTACTGGTTCCCCAAGGAGGAAGAGGCGGAGGGTGGCATCAAGGAGATGATGAGTGGACTCGAAGACATATTGCAGACAGCCATCAAAGCTTCCAGAAAATTACCGTCCAACAAGCCTATATTGCCCGAGGAGACGGTTACAGAAACCAGTGAGTATCACTCCGTCAGCATTACATCTTCACGGCCTCACTCTAGGAGCGCAGAATTCCGTGGGAAACGGCGTGTAGCGCACATCAAAGGAATCGCAGCAGCTGCCGCAGGTGACATAGAAGAGATCTGGGCCACATACGTCCAGCTGTTTGGCCTTAAAGCCGCCAGCCATGACCAGTTGCGAAGCGTCCTCAATTCTGAGGATGGAGCACAGGACGCCTGGGTGCGACTCGCGGATCTGGGAGTCGGAAAATTCAGACAACACACTGAAGAGACATTATCAGCACTCTTAAACTTTCCCGATGCACGCCCCGTGTTATTTGCCAAATTTCGATCTGCTTCGGGATTGTGTGCATGGGACGCCGACAAGGCCAAGCAGTTCTTCTCCGGGAACCCTGATATGAAACCTTTACACCTCCTCTGGCACCAACTCGTCGGTGTCGCTTCCGTCGTCGACATGATATTTACTGCTAACCCTGTCGAAACCCCGCTACCTGGTGTCCTCGTCGCGGATGCGGTTGGGGTAGGCAAGACCGCGCTTACAATGGGCGTCATCGCCTTTATCATCGACACATACTATGTGCAGGAGGGAAGGGCGGGCCGTAGTGTTGCAGGCAGGCCGATTAGCTCTAACACAGACGTTAAATTTGCTCCAATCATAGGTCATCGTTTGGTTTCGGATGCTTACAATCACGCTAATATCCTGATAGAAAACACCCCGTGCTTTGCAGGACGCGCCATTGTTTCCGACCTCCCCCACGTCGTTGTCGTGGGAAATTCGCTGGTTCGCCAATGGACAACAGAGCTGCGTACATTCTTTGCTCCAGGCAAAGTCGAAATTTACATCTTCCCTAACGCCGAATCAAAATTTAGTCAATTCTGGGAAGGCGACTGGAAGACCTCAAAGACGCCTTACATCAACCGAATTATACTCGTTCCTCATTCGGTACGTTGCAAGGCCAGTGGGTTCATCCAGCAAAAATTCATTTTTGCAGGTCATGACGACATTTGGAAGGTCCTTCGACGTACGTCGAAACCGCGGTGGCAAAAATGCCAACAAAGCAACCGACGATCCACGACACGTCAAACTCCCTTTACTGCACAAAAAATTCATATCCAATAATCGAACATTCACCACGGTGATTGTCGATGAGGCTCACGAATTCCGCAACACCAGTGCGAATTGGTATGTTGTTCTGGAGCTCACGAAGTCTGCAAGACTCCCTTTGCTTCTCACCGCAACCCCTCTCTTCACCTCACCTCTGGTATGCAATTAACAAAATCGCGTCCTGTCGAGTTGCTGATTCCTGTAGGATCTATGCAACCTAGGAAGGTTGCTCCGAATTCCTCAGTTTTGTAGCAGGGGGGGTGACGAGAGCGAGAATACATTCATAAAAAGCATAAGGTCTGCACGCCGCAGCATTACTCGCCAGGATAAGGCTATTTCAGCAGAAAAAACTGTGGCCGCCATGGTTAGGAAGGATGGTAACTGCGTCCCGGTCATTCCAGATTCAGTCCAAAGAGTGCGAGCGGTGCACAGTGAATGGATTGAGTCCATTCGTGCACGCTATAATGGCAGGATCATACGTCGCACGGTGGAGTCCAAGCGGTATGACAGCAGAATGATCAACGACACTTTGCCACCATACAAAATGGTGGTTGCAAAGCTTATGCTAACAGAGAGGGAGTTGACGGTCATCCGCAAAGTCCTTGATGGATTCAGCAGCGGGTAAGCCTTAAGCATACCTCAAGTCCTGGTCCCTTCTCACTAGGAAGTTTCTGATAGGGACGCGCTTGAAACGGTCGAGGATGGGGATGGCTTCAACACAGTAAATGTGCCCTTTTTGCACTGTACGAATTTTGACCTTCTTTCCCAGAAATTTTATCTTGAAGGACGAACTAAAGCGGCGTTTCCCTTCCACGAGTCCCCGTCTTATCCGATCATCAATACACGGGCTGAATATTCCACGGTCCGATCGACGAAAGCTGACATGTTGGTTGCCTTGGTCCGTCACCACTTGTCCACAAATTCCCTCATGCCCGTTTCATTCGATGACCACCCCGGACTTCCACGCGTCATTGATGCGAATGATTATGCTATTCTCAATCGACCATGGATACCTGGTACTAATACGAACGCGTCACCCCACCTTCTCTGGACACCACTGGAGACAGATGAAAGCATCCAAATGCCCCAGTTGGAACAGGGATCGAGGAAGATCTTGATCTATCATGAATTTGCAATGATGGCACCATTGATCCTCTCGGCAAGTGCAATCCGTCGATCCATGTCATTCCACTGACACACGTTTTCCGTAGATACTCAAGACATATGGAATTGACGCTGCGGCAGTAAATGGTACACAAACCATAGAGGAACGTGATCGAACTGTGGCAGCTTTCCAGTACAATAAGAAATGCCGCATCCTCCTTCTCTCCAACGTCGGTTCTGTTGGTCTCAATCTGACTGCTGCCACGGTGGTCATTCTCTTCGTAAGTCCATATTGTTATAATATGACCCACGTTTACCTGTATAAAGGACCAATGCTGGTCAAGTATGCTGGTTAATCAAGTCGTTGGGCGTGCCTGGCGACTGGGTCAGACCGAGGCAGTCGTCGTGTACAATTTGGTTTGCAACCAAACCGTAGATTGTCTGATGACAGACTATGCTCAAGGTAAGGCCTCCATGTTAGAACAATTTCTGGCCACGCAGCATGGAAGAGGTAAGTAAGCCTATGAAGTACCCTCCAGATACACTGTCGCTTCATTTGCACAGACATGAAAAAGCTACTGGCATCTGGACTACCTCCCATTGAAATGCTCCCTCCCGAAGGCGCAGCAGCATCTTTGAATCTAGGCGTGGAGACTGTGTCTGTATCTGGTAAAAGGGGGAATGAAATGACTGAAAACTTGGAGAACGGCGAAGGTCCTTGCAAAGGGGAATTCGCTATAGTAGGTGAGCATGGAATATATCAGTAATTTCTACTTACGAAGGTCTACTTCAACAGCAGGGATAATCAAGCCGTCTGATGGTCAAGGAGAACCAGGCGGCAGTTCTGGACCATCTGAACCATGTGCGTAGCAATTTATCCCGGCACCACACACCGGTAATAAACCATTCATCACCCAGGCAAACTAGATATTCAAGAACCACCCGAGCCGGTAGTTGGTAGGTGTAGAGTTCATTGACAAACCCCGCTGTTAGTGACCGTGACGCAGCTACCAAAGTAGTTGAAATTGTGAATGCCGAAACTGTTACCCCACCCAATTGCCCAGGCGCATTGGATGCTCACAAATTGCAGAAATCCACCATAGGTCAGTATAACATTATACAACCGCCAACATCTCAATGTTGCCTATGACGACAGGTGAACCAGTCATTCACGTTGAGGAATCAGCCTTCAAAAAGAGGACTCTTGAAGCTCTATCACTCCCAAACAGTCCTCCTCGCCCTCAACATTCAAGAAAGGTCTACTCGGCTGCTCAAGGTGAAGAGTCCAGGACGGAGGAACCACCTAGAAAACTTTTTCGTACTAACAGGGCAATGGTCGGACTCTCGTTCTCTCCTACCACTGACCATGGGAAACGTGGTAAACCCTTATGACTCGGCAGCTGCCAATAACAAACAGATACATTGCTTGGATGCGGATGCGAGGTTAGTGTATGTAGCATGACTTTGGGTTGTAAGCAACTCGTTGAATACATATATTGTGCGGTATCAAACACATTTGTGGTTATAAGAAGATTCTTGTCTTGTCCTGACCTGACTCATCGTGTGATATGGTTTTGACTAGTACTAGTAACCTTACAGAGAGGGAAGTGATGGCGTGGAGAAGCCTGGCAGGGGAGGCAAGGGTAGATCGGGCCCATCGCGAGGCGCGCTCGGACGAGGACGAGACGGGAGGCACTGATGGAGGTTCAGATGCGTGATCCTCGGCTTCTGTGGAGAATCCTGCGTCAATCTGTGAACGGAGCGCGATTGTGTCCTCCGAGTCGCCGTCACCCTCGGTGGTCTCGAGCTCGTCCGTGTCATCGCTCTCAGACTGATCTCCAAGGGATGTGGGAACAGCGGGAAGGTGAGAATGGAGATGTGGGTGAGCGTGGTATCGGGTAAGGCGTGGATGGGGTAGGCAGGAACGGAGGGGGGGTGTGCGCCACATGTGCCGGTTGCGTGCTTCGATGTCTGTTTCATAATCGACGAGCGGGCCGGTGGTGGTTGGCTGAACGGAGACGCGTGTGCGTGCAGGGCGTAATGGAATCTGGTTCATCTGCTTGCGAAAGAAGACGAATGCTGTACGACCATCGTAGCTAAGAGATATTTTAGTACGGTGGATGAGACGTCGCGTCTTTTGCCAAGCGCCAAAAAACGGAGCAATGCGAAAAGAGTAACTATGCCAAGTGCACTGAAGACGGCAAGATAAACATGGCTTCGATGGTGTCATCCCATTTGAGAATGGGGACAGTGCATCAGGGTAACCACCAGAGCCTGATACAATTGACGACTGTGAATCTGGACGTTGTTCATTGCGAGTTGGATATATGGTCATACGAGTGACATAATGTAAAAATGGAGATTGCGCATCTTAGGAGACTCATGGAATATTATATCGAAAATACGAGGTATTATATTGTCTCTACCAGAATGATCACTGTGCTCAAACTGATTCAGGTTATATAATGATGACAATAAATATGGTGGTTTTCGTTGTTCATATGTAAGTCAATCTACACTAATGCATGTCCCATTTCGAAGTCACGGTAAAGCATGTAGTAGGGGGTCTCCTTTGCATGACATTTGATTCATTCTCGAGGGCCGATGCTTTATACGAATGTTATCCATCACAGAAATAGTTTAGATGGGCTACTATTCTTCCTGATCGTTTATCAGTAGTAGGGAGCTTTGTGGTAGTCACTGTAGCGTCAACAGAATATAGGCCAGGGTTCATTCTGTTCAATGAATGTGATTTATCTCGGCTAGGTCTAGTCTAGGTCCGACTCTAGGAAGGGACATTGTATGTGATCGGAGCAGGTGCGGGTGGGGATGCGTGATGTACGGACACCATGGGGGTGTATGGCTCACGTTAGTATAGTTCATTCTCATCTGAATCAGAAAAGCCTTCTTCTTCCTCCTCATTCTCGTCCTCATCTTCCTCGTCCTCATCTTCCTCGTCCTCATCCTCATCTTCCTCGTTCTCGTCCTCATTTTCCTCTACCCTCTCATCGATCTCCTCATCAATGTCCTGTACATGTTCCCTGTGAAGACTGAGGTCAGTATTACCCACAAATTGCTCATGACATACTGATGCTCTTCTTCATCTATATCTTCATCTGTTTCAACCACGAGTGCTGGGATCCGACCCCCGACATCGACGGCGAGATGGCCAACACCAATGCCGGCAAACCGAGAAAACATGTCTCGGTCTACAAATCTTCAGGGACCAGTCAGCGGGGGTTTAATCTAGACGGTCACATACATGTATTAGAACTTACATATTTACGTAGAATGCCGCCCAGTCGTCTTCTTCTCCTGGAAGTCTGGCAAAAGAAGGGCCCTTCCGCATAAGTTCGGACGTGCGACCTTCCGAGAATGCTGGTATCAGGTGACATCCCCGAATGACCAGGGAAGGGTCTAGGAAACCAAATGGTACATGGTTAGTGATGTCTGGGACAAATCCTATCTTCGGCAGACGGGCTTCCTTGAAGCCCCATTTACTCTTCTGGTCGATCCCGAGCCAGCGGACCCAAAGGACTTCCATGCTATGCCTCGACCATGTAATGCCATCTTGACAGAAAAGAACTTGGAGGTGGAAAGCACGGAGGACACGTGCGTACCAGAAAGGGTGCTGTTCGTCTCTTGACGACATCATGACTACGTCGCCACGCGTAGTCCGTACAGTGTCATAATCTCGGCGTATGTCGTACGTCGTGTAATTGATCCACAGGAGTTTCGACTCCACAACAGAATTGAGGTTGCTGAAGTAAATGTTGTTCCGCTGGTCAGAGGTGAAGGTCCGCTCGTCCCCGTCGTAGTCCAGGTCGAGTAATCTTGAGAGTAGATGATCTTTGAGGGTTTGCATGAAGTCTGGCTGTTATTCAAATCATTAAGTTGAGCACTGAACAACGCGATAATATTTTTACCTTCACTGCCGGGTCGGTCTGATGCTCCCGAAGGTCCTGTGGGAGGTCGAAGACGTTGTCTCTTCTGGGGGCTTTGGCCATGGAATGATGCACCTGCGGAGACCGATCAATATGGTTCAAATCGAGTTCCGGATTGTCAAGGCCAAGTTGCCGCCTGAGAAGAGTTCGTCGTCTCTCCTGTTTTGCAAATTGCGGTACAATATCCTTCTTGTTGGAGCTTCGATAAACACTTTTTAGGAATTTGTGTGCTCATTCACCCTTCAGGAGTGTAGGATGAGCATGCGCTTTCGAGGGCGTTTCGGTAAAACACTTACCACTCGCGTACTGTATGAATCTGTGGTCCCAAATCGGCGGATCATTGCGTCATAGTCTGCCAGGGCATGGAATTTGTAGGTGTCGATATTGAGTGTCTTGGGTAGGGCCCCAGAGGTCGGCGGCTTGCGACGTTGTCCAGATTGCACGTTGGCCATCTCCCTCCTGCAGCGTGCGGCCAATTCTTGCGGTAGTTCTTTCGTATGGAAGGATCGACAGGTGACTCGCTGAAACTTGCGTGTTTGTGCACCTAGTCGCCGTAGAGCTTGGCGCAGCAGAGCGAGTGTGTCGTCTGTGTGGAGCCTGAGCTTAGCGAGGGATTGCCATTCAGCCAGGCGGAATAGCAGTGTTTGAACAAGTTCATCGTGCTTGGGTGGTAATAGGCCTTCGAAGACAGGCATGGCACACTGTTGGGGTGTGTGTGGGGTCTGGTAAGTGACATAGACAAAAGTACAGTGTACCGTACCTGGAGGGTGTCCTCAAAAAACCATGCTGGTCGATGACTGATGTCCGCAACATTGTCCGGGAATGGGCGAATACAATTTAGTCCGAAAGACGGAACATTCTGAAACCTGTCGAGATGGAACACCATTAATGTATTCATAGGCATTCGACAGTACATACCTAGCATTCACCACATGTATATGAGAGGGATCGACCGCATATACGATTCGGAACAGGTGTCTGAGCACTGACTTCAAAATGCCTAAATCAAACTCGTGCAGTATGTCCACAACGAGCGAAGGAAAGATGCTAAAGCCCAGGGGCGATAGACGCTCGACGAATGCATTCTGTGGATATTCTTGATTGTCATAGAACAATTGGTTTGATACACTTACTATTGTTGGTACGAGTGACTTTTCCTTTAGAATACGTTCCACTGCGACGCCCCTGAGAGGCCTACCGAGGTTATAGATAGCACGTCAAGCATCGAGAACCATCTGAAGAAAATGGGTCCGGGCTTGTGAGATTCTGGCTGCCAGGTCTGTCAGAAAGCCAAGTCAATGAAAGAGAGAGGTCCGCATTAGACATCGTGGACAGGAGCACAGGCCTTTATCTCGGATGGTTGCAAGAAGAATTCTGAAATTAGATTGTTAGCAATAAGAATTAGATGTTATGAAACGAATTACTTCTCTGGATAGTCGGCAGAATAAGTGAATATTCTAGGATATACTCGCCGGGTGATGCCATCGAAACACCTAACCACAATCCCATTTTTATAGGCCTCGACGAAATCATCATCGAGGAGGATCCTCCAGATTGCGTGCACAAGCTCGCGCTTGCAGTGGGTGAGAAGGTCTCTCGTGTTTTTTTTGCCGGTTAGCGATGCTATGAAACTGTGGAGCGCCTGAGGAAGCTGCAGTACCTACAGGTCAGCAAAACCTTCTTAATGGTTTGATGAATTCCTACCGGCGGGATGAAAGCGATAGGTTGGCACACTCCACTGCGTGGTGTCTGCCGACAATACTTTGACAGGTTACCGAAGTAGAGATAGATCGGCCATGCAGAGACATGGCCGATCTGTGCAAGCCGCGTAGAATCCGACCATAACATGAGGCCAGCTACTACCCTCTCTAGCTGGCAGCCGTCCGATCTTTTCTGTCTAATGATCTCGTCGTGGGTTTCATTCCAGGCATCTGATGTGTAAAGCTCATCGTATACTCGCTGTACTTGACCATTGAGAGGAGACCGCCAGACCTTTAGGTTCATGGGTGAGATCCGACGAACGTTTCAGAGAAAGCCGGTGCTCCTACCTTTTTGAAAGGGGTCAGATGAAACCACTTCGACGAGGCTTCGGCAAACGCGTTGTGTATTGTATCCAGGATGGGCCGATGATAGAACCCCTCGATGGTGAATCATTGACCATTTCCTGTTCGACTCTCCTCCCTCGTTGGGACAAGAATATCCACAGGGGTCTGACGCCATTTGTCCGAGCCGATGAAGTTGCTTGTGACCGATGCTTGCTGGTCCATGCGTATGCTCTCTGTGCGAGCATCGAACCCTTCCAACTCTTCGACGCTAAAGTTCGGGGCTTGGAGAACATCCCGCACCAGTTTGTTCACCTCCAGTAGAGACTTCTCACGAGTTCCAGTGAAAACCCAACTCATGAGGTGCCAAATGGACATGTTCTTCCAAGGCCATGGCGGCGGGGGTCCTTGGACTGGCTCATCCGGTTGAGAGGATGGGATGCGCACAGTTGTGGATAAATCTGCCGGGCTTACGAACGAATCCGGGTCATGGGACGGACGGTGACGATATTCACGAGCTATCCCAAACCGGTTGAATTGTGTATGGAGTGAGTCGTATACGACCAACAATACACGTTTGATTGGGTTGGTAGGGGGGGGTGGAAGGTCTAGCGAGATAGGAGGTTCAGGTTGAACATCGCGATACCTCCCAGGCAGCCTACGGGTCCGTGGACCAAGGGGTTGCTGAGACGATGAAGCTATGGGATGACTTGGGGGAGGGTTGCCTAGCTCTTCTTGGGAGCCAGACTGGAGGACGGATTGACTGAGTGGCTCCTTGTGGGATTCGGTGGGAGGGGAGGTGGATTGACCAGAAGGCTCTACCTCTGAATCAGGGACGAGGGGAGAGTGTAGTCGATGGGCTGGATCATCTTGCGATTCAGGGGGGTGGCGAGAGGGTTGACTGTAAACGTTGGCCAATCTAGCCTTTTTCACAGGTGGCTCAGCTTGTAGCCTTTCTTGCAAACGGGCGCGCTGGGCGTGATGGGAAGGGCATGCTAGGCGATGCTGCGTGAGTGCCCTGGTTGAGTCGAAAGAGCGCCCGCAGGTATACCCGCACTTGTACATGGTTTGGGAGGTTGGAATAATAGGTATGCGACGTAGGAGGAGGACAGGTTGGCTTAAATGCTGAAAAAACCACACGTGCTCAGGGTCAGACTGGTGAGATGGTGACAAACGTGTGGGCAGCACGTACCTGGCATGTAGGCAGCACGTATCCAATAATCGATCCACAAGACAGAAGCGAAACACAGCAAACAGGAAACTAACAAAGACGGGAAAGTGGGTGCCGAAGAAAGAAAGGGCGGGAGGGAGAAATCAGCAAGGGGCATAATGGTGTTGGCGACCTGAACGAAATGATTTCATTACCTCGATTATATCGCTGGGTGACCCCCATTTTGAATCTACGCAAGCAACGAGGCAGTTCTGTACAAATGCCTTCCAGCTTGGTCAATAAGTGCGTTTCATGACCATTGATCTTCACAACATGAGTACCTGGATGAACGGATACTCAGTAATATGATAAAGATTTAAAAGTATGTTTACCATCGAAGATCTCACGGATAGTCTTGAGCCGACGATCACCAAGCATCACCAAGCATCAGAAACCCAGGAGCAGCCTTGGATAATGATGTGCTGCAGAATTGACCGCCAGGCTTTCTTAGACCGATGTGGGATATGAATTGAAGGGGGAAGAAGCGAGTTCGAGGGAATTGTTTGAAGGACGATGCAAACAGATGATGTAAAACAGTACGAAATGGTCACTAATTGTCTACCCTCACTCACCCGAAAAGTCTGCACCAATCTGAGTCTCGGTTTATGCCTCACCTCGTCCAAGCTCGCATAGAAGCGACTCTCGTCAATTCTCCACCCCTCTCAAGTACGCTTTATCCCGCTTACCCCTGTGCAGTGGCTGACTCGTCTCACGCTGACAACGGTCTTGGACTTTGTGTCCATCAAGTCGCTCCGTCACCACCTCGAACAGAGTGACAGTGGGTATCGATCCCTTCTATATCAAACCACTAGATTTTGAGAAAGTACTTTAGTATCTGTGCTATTTCGACTTTGCAAGATATAACGGCACTTGTGAAGACGAAGGGGCGTGCCTATGTTGATTTCACAAAATTATAAAACCCCAGGCTCCGCCTATAGTCTCTGAAGAAGGAAGGGCGCGCAAGGTGGGGCGGAAACTCCCATCCATTTACTAACCGGGCGCATAGTTATTAACAAGGGGATTGATCAATGTGAGTAACACATACCTTTGTTGTCTACTCGCCACTTTACCACACTCTCGGCATACTTCCAGAACCCCCCGGCGGCCATGTATTCATCCATCAGGCAAGACCTGAAGATCACGACTCGAGAGTCCTGCAACCCTCGCAAGCGTAAGTCATGCTGGATAGGACTCTCCATTGCCCACTCATTAACCCATACGATCAAGACTACCATTGAGTCTTTTTCGAGGAACCTCACAAGCTCAGTGGTGCATGAGCGACTCGTGGTCCAGAACATCGAGAAGTGAGTGAGATTTGCCAGGGTGGAGATCCCCTCGGGCACCGCGTCCAATGAAGGCCAGGATATACTAAGATGGAGATGAGAGAGGCGAGTGAACCAGACAAAATCAGGTAGGATGACATGCTCTTCTCCTGCGACTGTAGCTAACTCTGTGTACATGGTCTTGATCCGGAGTAGGTTGCTCATAGGCTGGAGCAGAGGATTTATTGAATGGCGAGCGATACAGCGGAGGCTATGTTGCATGGCCAGGTCTTCCACGTTCCGGCAGAGCGTAAGGACCTGTACTACGTTGGAGATACTAACCGCTCTGCACAGGACGAGCTTTTTGGTGCTGAGGGCCTGTGAGCCCTCAGCGACAACTGCAAGGAACTTCCTCACGCTGTTGTCACCGCGCAGCCGAACTACGCGGTATACATACGGCTCGAGCCTATTAGGAGTGAGTTCTTCCATTAAGACAGAGACATCGAGGCACTCACCATACATGCATCTTCTTTGCAATGTGTGCATAGCGATGGACATCGCGTCTGTCTCTGAACATCAGGAAGATTTCGCGCTGGACCTCCATAGGAAGCTCGGGAAAACAGGGGAAGCTGAGGCACATGGGGACTAGTACGACGTGGGTTACGCGGTCGCACCTTCTGGCATTTTATCTGATGTGAAAAAGGCTTTGTAATGCTCAGCAACTTACTGGTGGTTGCAGGACTGATAGGACCACAGGACCAGCGGGTACTCTCAGGAAACGCAAGACTTTGACTTATGTCGTTCTCCACGAGATTAAATTCATCCGAAAGGCTGAATTTCTCGCCGCTGCGATTGTATGTGGTAACACCACCCTTTTGGATTTTGGCGGACTGCTTTAGTGAAATAGTTAGCTGATAGGATTACAGGACCAGTGGGTACTCTCGGGAAACGCGAGACGTGGAGTTATGTCATTGTCATTGTGAATGATTGAAAATAATATTTTGGACTGCGTCAGTCACAATGAGTAGATCGTAGTTACTTAAAGATCAAGATCATTGAGGCGTAGCAACCGAAAGAAAGTATTACTGTACATTGAAGCATAAGTACCAAAGACGAGTGGAAGGTCTCCTTATGCTATGAGTTTGGCCTTGTGTGGTGACTTCCTTGTGTGGTGCCTTCCAATCTGCTAGGCCACACTACAGACTCAGGCTGATACGCATCCATTGAACCGATGTTGAGCCCACCCAAGGCGTCAAGTTTCCCACCATCCCCGCCGTTGTCAAAAGTGACATTCCCAAGCCCTCCATTGTCAAAGCCACGGGCTACCCCAACAGCATCAGAAGCATCCATGCACAATGAGGCTTCTCGAAAGCGTACCTATTTCCAGTTCTCCCTACCTTCAGGTGGGCCAGAATTTTCTACCCCTCAAAAAAAGATAAAGAGGGTATTAACATCGGTGAGGTCTTATTCGAATACTGGTTCTGAGAGCTTGACCTGATTTCACAGGCGTTCAGACGTCTGGAGTGTTACCCAATGAGATGCACCAAATCCACTCTCATGACATGTTGCAGCTTGCACGGGCCTCTCGTGATACATTCGCAGCAAGCCTGCGGTTCCATCGCCTCCGCGTCAAGGAACTTGACATGATGCGTACCATAGCTGCAAATGAAGCCGAACAGGCAGAAGTCTTTCTGCGGAAAGCGGAGTGGCAGATTGGTGAGCTGAAACATACTCTGGACGTTGAGGGGACAGGGCTGCTGGAGCGAAGTATCTTGTCGTTCGGGTTGTGTGGCAGAGAGCCATCCGGTGGTAACGATGACGAACGTGCCTCTATTTCATCCTCGACCTCGTGTTCTGATCAGTAAAGCTAGCTACATGGACCTCTCTCTACTACATGGACCCCTCTCTATGCACATATGCACTTTGTACTACTAGTATCTAGTATTAGCTGATACCCAACGCCTTAGAGCCTGCAAGTTGCAGACGTGCTTAAATCGGCAATTCCCGGCCGACGTCTCCATACGCACGCCACGTCATGCCAAGTTTTGTGAGCTCACGCTTACACTCGACCTGGTAGCTTTGTTCACCCGCCTCCCACCTTTTTTTCACGGCAGTAGGCTGTGGTGCGGTTTCCCACTGGATGCGCGAGCAGGGAGCAGTGCAAGGCTTCCACCTGCCCACGGCTATGTACTGCGCACGACTAGAAAGTTCCTTTTGCGATCATGTATCATTAGT
>JBBPJP010000578.1:0-18985 GCA_038088775.1 Boletus barrowsii | reverse complement strand
TGGTAGTGTGGAGGACGACTCCACTACGAATACAACCACGTATGGTGACGACAGAGCGAGACTAGGAAAGGCGAGCGAAAGAGTCAATGAAAAGTGAAAGAAAAATGACTACCCCTTCGTAGACCGTAACAGGTCTCTTCTATCTAGGTACCTGAAGAGGCTCACTAGACTCGAAGGTTACTAGAATAACACTATATTGCATAGAACTAGCTTAGAGGGGAATACAGGGGAAAGTACGTGACTATATATACGGTAGGCCCCAAGTGCTGCGGAAAGATAAATAAAGGGAATAGAGGAGCAGGAGCCCGAAGGGATACCATCTCCGTAGTATGTATGACTCGATGCGCAGCAATACGAGTCAGAGATGTGCAGTACGCAGTATGCACAGTAAAGCATAGTCCACAGTGAGAAGTCTGAATGAAGCAACTGCGGACGGAAGTGGAATGAACACCTAAGTAAGGTATAGGCGGGGCGCCATGTGAGACATAAAGGGAAACAGATCAAGAGAATGTACCTGGTAGTGTGGAGGACGACTCCACTACGAATACAACCACGTACGATGATGAGAGAGTGAGACTAGGAAAGGTGAACGAAAGAGTCAAAGAAAAATAGTAGAAAAATGAGTACCCCCTTCGTAGACCATAACAGATAGCTGGCGGTGGAACTTGCGAAAGCATGCCATCTTGGCCTCCTCATGCATTGCTGATCTTGGTCAGCAGATTGTCAAGAAATATACTGACCAACTCACTCTTTGGAGTAGCAAGGAAACCGATGAGAGCAACACCGTTCTGGTGTGCTTGTCTTGCACTGTTGTGCATATTACCAATAGATAAGTACAGTGGGTAGTAGTCATGTTGACCGGTAGCCACAGATACAGTTGTCTTATTACTCCCCAAGATGACAGGAACAAATGTTGCACCCTCGCATTCCGGATGCTCCTGAACAATCCTGTCCTGCAATAATGTTAATGACACACGAAAATAGAAGCAGGATTAACCAACTGCCTCATCCCAGGCCCATTCACCAGACATGAAATCTTGGAAGCGATGTTCGTTTTTCTGTGCATTGTATTCCCAGTATGGCTGGTAATCCATTTTGGAGGCGAGGCAGGGATTTGCAAGCAAGTTATGAATGGTCTGACGAGGACACCGGTACCAGACATCGTAGATGTCCTCCATCCATGGCACAAGTCCATTGTTGTCCTGTGTACCTGTGTATTTTATGGAAAAGCAGTCCCATTTCACGTCACTGTGCTCTATGGCATCAATCGTCTTATAAATGTCTCTGTGATTTGCATACAATGGTTGGCCCCCAGCATTGCGGAGGGATTCAGCCCATATGTCCAGTAGGGTATCGATTTGCTGTGCTGGCATCTGGTTTCAGGAATAGAGGAAGTTGGCGAGTTCAAACTTGAGCCGATCACGGAATGGACCCCAATTGTCTCCAGAGCATGGGTTTGATGGAGGGACACCAGGCAATAGAAAATCCCTGTTTGAGTCGCATGGACACCCTGTGAAACATAGTGAAAGGTTCAATGAATAGTTCTGTACAAAAACAAACACATCAAACCTGTTAATGTCAGATGATAGTTTCACAGCACAGCGTTGTCGGGACCTTGGTATTCAATATTGAAGTCTGGGGATAGAGAAGGAAGCCGTTCATCTTTGTCTTTGTCTGATTCAGGAGGAGTTGAGATTGGGAGGGGGGACTGGGAGCGAATAGGTGAAGCAGGCAAGCAGGGGTGCTTGGCATGGAGATGTTGTGTTAATCCAGATTGATTTTTGAACCAGCGATTGCATTCTGGTTTCGGGCATGCATACTGAAGCTGTGTATAAGAGACAGGTGACATGGACGAGGGGGAGTTAGTATTTCTTTTTCTGGGCAAGTCCTACCATTTGCACCGAGGTCCGAATGAGGTTTAGTGCTCACGGTAGTGCCAGTGGTTGAAACTCTGTGTATCTCTCTTGTCCCACCATCACCTGCAAGACGCAGCATAATGGTATACATTCACGAAACTGAGGGCCTAGAGATAGGGCCTATCAATATTCAGACTACATTCAACCCAGAGTCTCTAATGTGTTGCAACCATCAGGAATTACTCTCAGGTCACGGCTCGCTTACCCCACCATCACCCGCGAGCACCCTTACCAGCTCAGACAACACTTCTGCAACCATGGACTCTTTGCCACATCCCAGAAGCGAATCCATGTCATTACCACCTCCATCTCAAACATTGTATTCAACTCCCACCTTGCACGACGCCCTAGAGCTACGTTTCTTCTGGAAGAACGTTAGAGGGGGGGCAGGATCGGGTGTCAGCCTGGGGGACATCAAGAAGGTTTGTCCTCAGTCCTCACACACCTTCGTATCATGCTTTTACCAATATGATGATCGCAGGCAGGGAACCTCTCACCACAGGGCATCAGAGCCTCCCACCTGTCTGATGCGGCGCTCCAAGAGGCTGTACTTATGAAGGAGGCTGGCTGTGAGACGAGATGCCTTCATGCAATGGCATTGGCGTGGGAGCTCAAAGAAGCTGAACATCATCAGAAACTGCTCCACTCTCTTCACCAGCATGACCAAGACATTTTCGAGTTGTTCAATACCCTCATCGATTCGGTGAATGACCTCATCTCCTTCAAGCATCATGGGTACTCAGAGGAACTTACGTCTATGGCTGTGTCCGACTTACAGTTGAATATCCTTGAATCAGAAGCACAGGCATGTTTGGATGTGCATGGTGGGAAAAATATAACCATGGCGGGCGGTGGTTAAAGTGTTTGATTGGATATGGAAAGTGGATGGATGATTCCAATGGACTTTGATCAGCGATAATCAGCGATAAGGTAAGGGTTGTAACCCGTGGTTCCAGCCTGGTACGTGTGCTGATATTGAACCAGTTATTATACTTGATGTATGACCCACCAAGTACTGTAGTCATATGTTTGTGTCCCAACAGTCCTAAATTTATTCGATTCCCCACATTGCCCTTCTTGTGAGCCTCTTGCACTCTCCCATCCCCGATGTCATCCTACAATTTTCTGGTATGTCATCTAGCGCCACTAACAGCTAGAATCTATTGACCAAATATCTAGACCGATGGCCAAGATGATAACACAAACTTGTCCCGCATTGATCTTTACAACTCAGCGGGTTCCGCTGACTTGTTTGCTCATCCACAGCTCAGCTCTGATCCCCTTGATCTATCATTATACCAGTACTTTTGGTTCCCATCTGAAGATAGTGGACCAGAAGAGCCGCAACCATCCCATCAAGTGGGATTCAATTTTTCTCCATCTTTGCTCAGTTCATACGAACAGATGGCGGCTGGGTACCGCCCAGCCCAACAATTATTCACGACCGAACCAAGTACTTCCATGGCGTACAACCCCGCGTCCCATGCAAGGACTGAAAACCACTATGTTTTGCAATGTATGGCTGCAGCCGCTGCCACAGTGCCCACCCCCCTCTGCGAGGTGTCTCATGGGACATCATTTGAATTCATTCATGTAGATGTACATGTTTCTCTACTCTTCTTCACTCATTTTTGTCATGATGTATTACTATCACAGCCAGCTGCACCTCCAGAGCGTCCCAAGTGAAAGAGAGCACGTGTGCGCCCACCACAGCAATTGTCGCACGTCGAGGCCACTGGCAGCCAATCTCAAACACACGAGGCAGCACAGCCTGCTGCACCCGCTGAACACATTCACGACCAAGTCCAACCCTTATCAAAGAGCATCAAGAGCTCTATCAACGAGCACATAATACAATACTTTCTTACCATGCAACCAATGCGCTCCACTGTCAGGGATGCTGATTTCCTCAATGGCTTAGCCACGGAGTTCGCGCAAAGTGTCAACCCTGGCAATCCCAGTACGTACAAAGCATTTATATACAACCAATCTACTGATAAGTAGTGCAGACATGTGGAAGGCTACGTATATTAGGACCATCAGTGATGCCAGCCGCAAAACATGGCAGGACATTGTATGACATTTCAAGGATGTCGCACGGCTGACGGTGAAACACTTTTACAATCTTTGCATCCCTATTGGCAGCCGCCGTGATCTTGCTGTTCACTGGAGTCAGATAGTGGACTCTGTTCTCAGTAATTGGGCATTTGTTGATGTAGAGATCAAGGTAGGTGACCATGCCCAAATCCGCTGAGCCTCACTAATTCTTGGATACAGTCCAGTGGGACAACAATATCATTTCCATTCCATTCCCCCACATTGTTGACGATCATTGTTGAGGCTATATGGGTTATCAGGCCAACATACTACAAATATCTTCAGCAGTAACCCCTAGAGTGTCAGCTTGAGAAAATTGTAGTGTTTTTGTGCACTATTCTATGCTGGGCTGCTGAGTCTCCACAGTGGACCCGAGCTTGACTTTGAGAGCTCAAAGTTCATGCCAACATACCATGATGCACTCAATCGACTGTTGACACTGAGAACCGGAGGGGCCGAAGAGCAAGTATTAATGAATTCATTTTTTTCCGACATCTGGGCTTGCGGCCAGGAGTTACTTGACAAGTACAGTGTAGGTACTAACTGAATTCTAATTGTACCAAATAACCACATTTATCCGAGTCTCTGTTACACGTTATTTAGTAGCATCATGTCATACCACTGTATCTAAATTGGGTAGTGATGCATGGCCTGGCAAGGCCTGGCGGGACATTGTCTGCATAGCGATGTAGTGACACTACAAATGATGGTCACCTGCTGTCTATCAATCCCTCGACTCTCAAGCCTGTTTTAACTTGTTCCCGACCCATCTGTCAGTCATGGTAGCACCTAGCCACCTGAGGATACCAAGCAAGGCTCAGCCAGCCAAGTCGTCACCTCATCACACTCAGCCATCTAATGTGACTGCTCATCCAGGTCTACCTGACAAGCCTGCGCCAAGGCACACATCTAAAGAAAAACACATTGAAAAAGAGAAGGCAAATGAAGCCAAAGAGGCAAAGAATCAGCACTGAAAGGTGCTTACCAGCGAATCTCTGCTGTGCAAGCAGAAATGGCCAAGGAGCAGACCGAGGGTAGCAAGAGTAGACCTGCTGTGCACCCAAAACCTCGTGTTGTAAAGAAAGTACCTCAGTCAGAGCTCTCTGTGATTCTAGGTCCACAGCACCCTCGTAAGTATTGTCAGTGTACTACACAAACTAACTCACGATTGGTCGTCTTGACAGAGCTTGAAGAGAAGTCAATTGACAAGAGGGGTCTTCGTGAAAACCTTGCAGAAGCAACTTGTCAGCAGATTCTTGAAACCAGCTCGAACAGTGGCACAGCAGCTCAAGCAGTGTTGGCCAGAATGGGAACCATCAACACTGACGATGACGGTAACAAGCATTCAGGTCCAGTTATTGATGTAAGTGATGAACTGGAACAATCAAACATATACATACTGACGTTGCTCACCCTTGGTTGCAGTCACACATTGTTCCTGTGCCAGCCAAGGCAATCGTCATTGACACTGACCATGACAGCGAGCATCATTCGGTAGCGACACATCCTGAGAACTCAGCTGCATCAAATGTGAGCGGTTAAAATGCAGTGGCTTACATGGCATAGTATACTGATCTCTTACCTTCAGTTGTGGTCACACACCATGGGTAGAGTGACTAGTGCCAACACTGCTAATGATAGCGATGAGCCTGATGATGACAGCGATGAATATCACTTTGCAGTGGAACATTCAAGGGGGTCACGTCGAGCTAAAGTAGGTGATTTAAGTACAATTGGCTTGTGTTGGACACTGATAACACCTACCCTCTGTTTCAGTCACACACAGTGGCCACAGGAGCAGCTGATGCAGTGATCATTGACACTGATAACAACGACAATGACAACAACGAGCGCTGCTTCACAGCGGAGCATCCAAGGAGGTTGGTCTGAACTAAAGTAAGTGATTACCATATGACTGGCTCACAATGTACACTAATGTTCACTTATCCTCAGGCACTATTAGATCTTGCACAAGTGGAAGAAGTTGAACCCAGAGATAGAGAACCCATCCACGTCACTGGGGACAAAATAACTTATGAGTGTGCAGACCTGAAGCGAAAACACAACTCACCAGACAAGGGATTTACTGGGGAGCCAGGGCCTGGGAAAGACTCAGAGGCTAATTCAATGGAGGTCAACCTCCAACCTCCCGAAGGAGGACTGCGGCTCACAACAAAGGCAAGGAGAATTACACTCAGCATGATCTCCAATGCAGAAAGAAGACCAATACTTACATCATTCATCACACAGACTACTATAGGCATCGTGGAAGCATCTTCGCTTAAGAGGGTCAAGACCGAAAGATGCATGGGAAAGGGAAACGATAGCATGACACAACCTCAGGCTGTTACAGATAGTCACCCTACTGCAGTGAGGAAATCCTCAAAAGGTGTGAAGAGGAAACACACAAAAGGTGACCTCCCAGTGCCGATGCGAGAGGATGCCGACGACAAGAGGTCCAAGACAATCCTCCCCTGTCTCATCGTGTGGTATGGAGACCAAGATAACATATGGTCTGTTGTTGAGGATGAGCTTTTCCACGTCCTCTCTGCAATCACTGAGATCGTCTATCCTACGGTTGGCGAGCAAGATGGGTTCAAGTACGGTTCAGCAGTTTACGGCCTGGTATGTCCATATAAACATTGTCTCTGACATTGGAAACTTACTCTATACCACTGGCAGGCTGTTCAGCACCTCAACCATTGGCATAATGCCATCAGTAATGTCGCCTGCCATATTGTGACCACATTTCTGAGGAAGAATGCCACTGAGGACATGTCTACAAAGGAGTTGGCTGAGGCTTTACTGGACAATCTTTCATTTGCATATGAAGATTTCAAGAGTGGAAACCAAGGGAAAGCTTTCCAGTTGGTTCTTACTGCTCAAACTCCTTGGTATGACCCACCTACAGCAAACTTGTGGTTGGGTGGATGTTCCCTCCCTCGAGCTTCATTCGAAGTGTGACTATGGAGTGAGAGGTGCTCTTGCACTCTGCACCGCCACAGTAAATCAAACTATCTCAACCATCTATTATACTAACTATACTGGGGCCATCTGGAAAAAAAAGTGGGGCTGTAGTAACCCATGTTTCTCTGTAGTTCCCATAGCACTCTATAGTATATCTCATACATTACAGAGTACTATACACATTCCTATGTACTATGCTCACTCCAGTAGACAAGTGATGGCCTGGCAATTGCTACAAAGAAACTAGTATATTATAGAATCCGAATCCGAGTCTGAACAAATGTACAGTAGAGTGTCAATCCGAATCATCCCAGTGTCGCTCATGGCCTCACGGCGTTCAACGAGCGGTACGGACCTGTCATCTCCCTTCCACATGGTAGCCATGTGACAATCGTCGTTGGCCTCAAATAATCCAAATGGCTGGCTGTGTAGACATTTATGATTGTAGGTTAACAGGCATGCAGGGACACTCACCGCCGTGTTGTACTTTCGGGTTCCATGTCATTAGTGTAGCCTGTACTGTTCAAAGATATGAAAGTCTATGTGCCAATTGAGATAAAAATGTTGGGCTTTGGACAAAGCACGACCACGTATCCAGTGAGGATGCACAGCACCATGTGGAAACCTAGGAATTAGGTGGCAATGTTGAACAATCCAATCGACAGGAATGATTTCGGCATGCGGGCGCCACTGTCTAGTCGACCAGCTGACACAGAACATCTTGACATTGTCGTCAAAAGTCTGGAGAGGTTTGAACCAATGTATATAGGCGAGCAGATGAGGGTAGTTGCCGAGATGCATGGGGAGTCTGAAAATAACACAGACTTCTGCAACATAGAGACCTACCACTGCCATCAGCATGCATATCGTGAATCAGCAAGTTCTGCACCATGTAGCCCACCTAATGGTCATAAATCTCTATCCACCTCCACAAGGACTGTATCGTATCTTGCTAGTGTAGGTGGTTTTCGAACACTGTTATAGCGCTGTGGGTGAGAGCGAATTCTCACATGCTTGTTTGCTGCATGCTCCATTGGTGGCAAAAAAAGTACCAGGTTACTGTAAACATCAAAATGGTCATGAACATTTGGCTCAAACCACTGACAACCATGGGGTAGGGTATTGATGAAAACCTTGAGTGCTTCAAGGAAGCACACCGCGCCATGGTGCTGCTCGAGCTGTTGAAGTGGTTTCTTTGGGAATTGCGGCTGCCGAGATACATGGTAAACATTGGATGGATGGTCGACTGTATTACCAGCGATAGACTCATCAGACTCAGAGCCTGAGGGTTCCAAATGTGTGAGCTCTGTCTTATGACGCCAACACAGGTAAGTGCCAAACCAAATGACAGCCTCCTGCCGCTGGAGCCATCGGGTCATCTGGATTGTATCATCCTTTCAGCTGGTGGCAGCATAGGCTTTCTTGGTGAAGTCAATGTGGAGGCACTTGGAGGTTTCGGTGTTGAGGCCATCAAGGCTACCTAAATTCCGGATAGTGTCTGTATAATGAACGAGTGAATGGAATTTAGGAAAGTTGAAGTGATTGCGGCACCCGAGGTCAATAAATACATCCTTATTGTGATGAAAGTTGTCAAGAGCTTGCTGTAAGACCAAGAGCGTCTGGTCTGTGTGGGAGTGATACTGTGCAAGGTAGGTAAAGTCAATGAGGCTGCGAGCAGCCTGTATGACCCACAATTCCATGACGGTGCCAATGAGTGCACCAATAAAGACCCATTCAACTTGCTTATGGTCAGTCGCAGTCCATTGCTTGACTGTAGATATCCCATTCTTGAAGTGGCGAAGACCAGGGAAAATGGGCATGGCACGAAACCGTGCATCAAGATCCGTGGTGTCAGCGAGCATGCTGATCCATTTTTTGAGATGGTCTTTGATGAGGCCCTGGTGAAGTTGATGAAGGATGTCCAAAGAGATACAAATAAAAATGTCGGTATAGGGTAGCTCAGCCCAGAAGGGCGAGAAGACCGGGCGGAGGCCCTCAGCGATGAACTTGGGTGGGTACTGGTCCATGCCTTGTGCGTGAAGCGTTTGACATGTTTGTGTTTGATTGTGCAGTGGAAACTGAACATTTGCGCCTTGTTGATTGGGTGGTGCAAGGCACTTCGGGCAGCGGTTTTAAGCACAACACGCCACCAAACATTGTTCAGGGTGATCCCCAATGAAAGCAGCAAGGATAGGAAAGACACGTCGAATGTAGCCATCTGCACACACCATGTCAACGCCATTTTGACTGGCATCCACAAGAGGCTGCAGCAGCAACTTCATGCAGTAATGGAAGAGGCGGTATCCTGTGACCGAGTTGTTCTCAAACGATGCCAGCTTTGAGACAGGTAGATAACCCAGTAACACCGATGCATGACATGAGGGCTCACATCGAACATTTTTGGATAGGTTTCTGATCATTAAATACACTGGCCATGCGGTTTTGTCCCCCTTGAACCACGACAACTCTGTTTTGTCGGATGCCAGGATCACGGGTGCAACTGTGGCTCCATCTGGCAGGCGTTCCTGAGGGCCCAGGTCATAAGGTATGTTCTATGCTCAAGATATATGCACTCACTTGTGTCTTCCACCACCATTCCCCTGTCCACATCTCATCATATTGGCGAGTCTGTCCTTCTCGGTCGACATACACTTTTTTGGGTGCATATGCCATATTTCCATCAAAGGCAGGGTTTCCTATCAATTCTTGGATACAGGCCACTGGATCACACATCCACAGCTCAAGCTCCTCAGAATCACCCTCAATGGGTTCATCAATGGCGGTCCAACATCTCCTTGAACATGAATCAGCTTGCAGGACCACTCTGGACCTGTCAGCAACTTATCAATGTGCTTCAAAAAGGTATAGTTGCTGCGGTAGCTTGGCTGTGTGCGGTTCCTTGTCTTCACCAAGGTACATTAGTTGTCATCTAACAAATGATATATATGCATTTGAGAACTGATGATAGGTAGTTTCAGAAACTGTTCCATGGCGCATTGGTTCAAATTTTTGATGAGCCATTGGGCAAGCTCCCACTCCTCACGATTGGCAAACGGGGCATACACACCCTCTCCTAACTCCTCCTGATGCTGCTTCATATGTTCAAATGGGGTCACATCGACCCCAAGAACTTCAGCAGCAGCATTCTGGGAAAATTCTTGAGCAAAATGAGGGAAGAACTTTTCATCTCCTTTCTCGTGTTCATCTTCCATACGCTCATCCTCATACTGTTCAGGTACATGTTCTTCAGGTCATGCTTCATCAGGTATGTCATTTGCTAACCCAAACCCCACATTGTACTTCATATCCTGATCCTCGTCTCCAGGAGCATGTCATGCTTGTTGTGTCTGGATCTGTGACTGCTCATGGCACTGCACGAAGTGCGCAATGTGCTGATGCATGCCACCGGCTGTTGGAAAGGTGTGTTTACAGTGGGTGCATATATGATGCAGTTGCTGAATGTTTGACTGTGGCATAAGATGGTCGACACGGGAAATGGTTTGTGGGCTCTGTCCTCCACACTCAAATTGTCAAATGTCTGTTTCTATTGTGCCCGAGACTACCTGACTGTTCTGCACACAAGGGCTGTCCTGTGGGCTGTCCTGTTCATGTCAGCAAGTCCGTACGTTCCAACGGGATGTAGGTTCAACGGGATGTGTAAGTTTCCATTTATCGACTTTTTTTTCGCATCATCTGACCCCAGCACTATTCCTAGTCTAATGTAGGAACCCGGACTCAATTCCACCTATTGACCCTGCAATCCAAGTTTACCGTTGACCGACTGATTGGAAACTTGCGCTCTACATATGGTATGTATTGTACATCTCCATTCTACCTACCGCTCGGTGGCACTGACAATCTAGTCTAACCAGGTGCGATCCCAATCGTTGTCAGGATGACCCTATGTTGGTCCTCCACACCCCTGCACCACTTTACCTCTGTCTGAGTCCTGCTGACATGGCCGGTCAGTGTTTGCTGGCCATTACCATTATCAGTGACACCTACCGGCATATTTAAACAAGACTCCTCTTGCGCTTTCACCTCCATCTTCTTTTCTCTTCTCATATCATACTACCCTCTTTGATCTATTCTAGCCAACTGTCATCTTTCTCTAACCAATTTTCTATGGCCAAATTACTTGATATGGCTCAGGGTACTCAGCCTGGAGCGGCTCGTGCATCTACTGGACATGCTCGTCGACCTTCTGCCAAGGTTCAGGCCATGCAAGGTAAGCAAAAAATATCTATTCACTCTCTTGTCGTGCACTGATCACTTTCAAGATGACCATGAACAAGAAAAAATAACTCAGGATCGGGAAGCGCTTGCCAAAGCCAAGAAGTGTGAAGAGCGTGTCCGGAAGTGTGATCAAGCTGCAAAAGCTGCTCAGCGTGATCCCCTCAAGAGTAAACCCACTCAGGCGTCTGCAACCAGTGTCCCCACTGTCATTGACAAAGCAGTAACTTTTTTCAGTCGCTCACACTTGTTACCAACTAATGGTTTGTCAGTTTGAATCACGCGCTGCAGGAGGACTTGGTACAACCCTAACGCGTGCCAGTCTGGCCCCCTCGACGCTTGTCCCCCGAAAGGGGAATATACCTCCTCTGCCTGCTTTTCCCAAATCATCAACCCAGGTGTGTGTAGTACAATTCATCTTTGTGTTAGTCAAACTTATTGTTCAGACCCTACCCTCTCGCGTTCGTGTTTCCGAGCCACCTCAGTCGCTCAAATTAGATTCACTGAGCTTGAATCCCACTACCACAAGCACACGCAAGAGAGCTCGCTCGCCAACACCATTCCCTGACAGAGAGGCAGCTGAGTATGATGTTCATTCTGGCATGTTCGAGCTTGTGAATACTCATTGTCCCCATAGTCCCTTCGAGGACGATTTCAGCAGTCCTCCGTTCACTCAAAAAAAGCGATTATACTACAGCAGTGACAATGATGACGCCGCAGGAAAGGTGGCCAAGATGGTGACGCATGATGTTCAGTCAGTGGTAGGTGATGGTGAAAGCCTGACGGCTGACTCCAAGCTTGCCATTGACAAGAAGCAGCAAGCACCACAAAGCCAGCCTGCTGGTCCAAGTCACAACACTCCTGGTGGCGAAAAGACAAAAAATCGACCCAAGGCAGGTGACTATGATGCTGCCACTCATCGGATCCTCGAGACTGCCATCGAGTTTTATCACATACTTTTACTCTCAGAGGACCCTTTTCCAGAGTCACACATCGAGACTGACTGGGCAAAGGGAGCCTAGGATATGAGCTGCCAATACTACAAGTCCACAGATGCCAGCCTCAACCCAGCACTCATCCGGCTGGCAAGTTCATTCTTGCACTGTGTGCTCATGACTAACTATTTGCTAGATCACTGCTCGAAGCTCAAACATTCGTGGACAGTTCAAAACAAAAGCTCGCTCTGTTGTTGCCACGTTGTATGGCTTTGAAATGGGTGACGGAATTGCTACGAGGGAGTGCAATCGAAATCTGGCTGCTGAGCTGAAGTTCAAGTCGGTGTTCACTTTCCAGGTAAGTCACACCTCTTGACGAGATATACTACTGATCAGATTGATTTTCTAGGAACTACACCCTCATCATACAGGTATTTACAAGAACAAGGCAATTCAGCAGGCCATCAATGAAGTCCTTTTCAAAAACAAGGGGGATGAAGGTATCAAGTGGGCGGAGTACTATGACCCCTTCCCCCATGTCGCATTTGCTCTGACGCTCACTGCAGTAAGCAATGAATGGGGTCTGAGGTCTCCCACTGATATCTCTTCAATAATAGTTTGAATGTGCGCTCGACGAGTGGGCTAGCAGCAAGCATGAATCGATCACATTCAAAGAAGATAGCTACAAGGGGATCTATATACAGCACATGAAAACACTGAAGTACTTTCACCAGCAGACAGTAGAATTTAATATATTACCTGCTGTTCTCGAGCAGGTATACAGTAACAGAAGGTAAGTGACTACACTTGTGACCTGAGCAATCTCTGATCAATAGCAGATCATATGCAGGTGTCGTTACCGTGAACCCGGAGAGTGATTCGAATGGAGCCTTCATATCAGATGACATGATCCAAGATGTGATTGAGGAATTCAGAGAAGAGGGCAGACGCAATATGGATGAGATCACAGAAGGTATCGCTGAGAATGTGGATAAGGTCAAGGAAGGTGTTGCTGAGGATGTGGATGATCATGCTGACGATGAGACAGAGGAGGAGTGATTTCAGTTTCTATGCCAGTGGTTGTTGCGGTGTAGTATAGTGGTGTTCGACATAGTGCTACATTGGTCTGTGTAGCAGTTCGTTGGCAATGACTACACACTACTATACTCGCTACCATAGTAGTTTGAAGTGTGAACTCAGTGATTATATAGGTCTACAAACTGGGGGGAAGACTATGATATCTACAGGTGCTATACAGACTACAATGTGCTACATTGTACCTTGGCTTTTTCCAGATGCCATATTTGTAGCTGGAGCATGCCTTCAAGTTCACCATTGACGGTCAGCTCGGCAGTGCAGCTTTGGCCGATGGAGAGGATCCCGCGGACCAAACTGACAACAATGTGAGCCAAACAATGGGTGCTGGCGACACAAATGATGATGCTAAGGTGGGGAAACGGTCGAACTGAAAGGTTCCTTGGTCACTCAATAAGGCAACTGGGAAAGTGTAATGATCATGCCTTGCATTCTCACCTCGCTCCCTGTTGTAATCATTGGTCACGTGGGTTCACATCCTACACCTTGACTGATACCCATTCCATCACCATCGTTGACAGTCTTATTTCTCATTCTGTCCATTCGTCGTCAGACGACTAATGCAATCACACACTCGTTTGCTACACCCTCTGCCCTACCACATTCCTTACCCCTGAACCATTAAGTATTTAAGGACCTCGTTTGTATTGTATTCAGGCAGTCGTCTCAATTACAAGGATTTGATCTTGTTATTGTTTTTTCGACTCTTCTACCTGTGTCGCTATGCTAGTTCCGACTAGCTATCGGCACATCTTTTTTAACATCACTCATCCTCGAATAACATCCTTACTTTAACACCTTTCTACCCTTCGCTTTCGACGTCACCCTGGTTAGGCCAACCAACGGTCCTTCTGAAAACGAAGAAAGAAACAATGTCTCAATATTCCTTAAGAAGCCAAGTGCCAAAAGCCAGCATGCGCTTAGAAACTCCACAGCCAAGACGTCGCACCTTGAGTGAGTCGTCTTTGCCAACCTTGTCACCCATGCCGGACCTGGGCCTAGAGAGCCCCAGGGACGAAGCCCCAATCGATAAGGACATCAGTGCTGTGCATGGTCCTCACGAAGGGAAATCCGCTCTGCCTGAATCAAAGGGCATCGAAAGTAAGAGGGTTGAGGACCCCACAATGCCTGGCGGCTTGCAAACTGACGAAGGACCATTGTCCTTGGAACACACGGTATATCAGGGAACCCAATTCTATCTGGAACCCTTGATCCGGGTTCATCCAAGTCCCATCACAAATAACGACGGATGGACATCTGTCATTAGGAAAAAGAAGCCGAGTAGCTATGGACAAAGTCAGAAACACAATACTAGTATTCATAGCGCACAAAGCTCATATTATGAGCGCACCCTTTTAGAGGCAGAATGCAGCCTGACCGCTGACGAGCGGGTCAGGATTCAGAACTGAGCTATGGCTGAAGAAGCCGCTCGAGCTTCCCATAGCGAGGAAGAAGTTTCTGTACAAGGGAAAGGAAAAGGACCAGACCTGAGGGACTGGGGACAGTTAGATCTACATAGTGACGAGCTTGACCCAGATGTACAGCAGAGCATCCTCAAACAATGGAAAAGCCGTCAGAACATAGAACAGCCGGTGTCCAAAAGTGAGACAGCAATCTCTGAGGATCGCGAAAAGGTGAAACTCGCTAAGACCTACAAACGACAGAGGTTACGCGCAGACAAACAAAAGCGTGATAAGGAGAAACGATCGAAATCACCTACTCCAATTACAAAGTTGAAAGTTGCTTTCAACAGACTGGTCTCTAGAATGATTCATGAAGCGTTGACCGCTGTTGACAGCGGACATCCCAAATCCGTGACTCGAGTAATCAACCCAGTTCGACAAATTGCTCCAAAGAGCTATCTGGGACGAGCATTAGGGAAAATCGAGCAGGAAAGCAGCTTGTCACCTAGTTCTGATAGCTCGTCCTCCGACAAGAGTGATTCCGATTTGAGTAGCACCACGAGTACTAGCTCTGGATCGAGCTCCTCGTCATATTCCCATCAAAGACATAGTAGGCAGAAACATAAGAAAAAGACTACAAAAAAGAAGAAGAAAAAGTGAGCTCGAGGGTATGGGAGGATCAAACCATTGACCCGACCAAGTATGATGGGGTGGCCGACTCGAGAGCAATCCACCGGTTTGTGACGGAAGGCACAGCCTTCGTGAAGGCGGGAGGAGCCAAGTCGCGGAACCATGTCTTTATCCTGTCGCACTTCTTCACTGGGAAGGCCCATGAATTCTATATTCGCGAAGTGTCCGATAATCCATACTTGTGGAACCTGCACGATTTCTTCCTGGAACTGTTTAATTACTGCTTTCCTATCGACTACCGAATGAAACAGTGCAAAAAGCTGAAGTGCACCTTTCAGAATGAACGAACAGTTTGCAACTACGTATCCGAGCTTCACAAACTATGGAACTTGATTGGCGGCGAAAGCGAGAGAAATCAGGTGACAAAACTGTGGTCCAGATTCAACTCATATATCCAGACTGAGTTATGGAAGGATAAACTGAACCTGGAGCAATCCACCCTTAGGGAAGTGATTGCTGTGGCAGAAGTTATCAAGATAGCACACTCTGTTGGCTCACAGCGTGACCAATCCCAGAGGGCCTTGGAAAAGTCCAAGAATGGGACCAACTGGTTGGAGCAACAGGAAGAGCCTACTCAATCCTCTAGATCCGGTCCTAGCCGAGTCAGAGTCGTGGAGACCCAGGCGCCTCGAGAGCGCAGCGATCGTGGACAGACTCCTCGCAGACCACCATTTGAGGCACAACGAGATCAACCACATTCGCGACATTCCTCTTGAACCCGGTTAGCCCGACCTGGGAGGCGGGTGACTGACGGGAACCGAATTAGTAAAGAGGAACACGATCGGAGAGTGGCGGAAGGACTATGCTTCAAATGCGGAGGTTCCGGCCATCGAGCCGAGAACTGCCCCCTCAACCAAACCATCAAAGGAGGGAATTCCTCGAAGCCTCCTGGCGTGGTGTCAGCTAGTAGCGTCCTATTGGACGAACTCCTACCTGATATGCATGCTTTAACTCAAATGACTGAGCAGGACAACACCTTAATGATATGTTCAATAGAGTTTGAGCCTGAAGACAGTCAGGAAACATCCGAAGAAGAGGACTTGCTGGGACTACTCAATGTCAGTGATTCTGACGAAGAGGGATTTGCCCCTACCGGTGAGATCCCTATCATCAACTTCGAACAGGACGATTGGGAGGATCCTGAACCAATCAAAGAGCTGCAGGATCAAATGGGCGACCCGCTTGCATGCTGAGCAGAACTCGTGCTCTTGAAGGGGAGACCGTACCCAGGGGATGCGCTATTACATCCAGCGGGTGAATCCCCGACCCGATTCGCGGTAGAACGATTGAATAAAACATACCACCAGATACTGGACAGAGGTAGATGGCTTAACCAAGCCTGGACCATCCAGATACCAACCAATCTACTTCTGAATACTGAGTTCCTGTTAGGGGAATGGTACGCGCAACATATGATTGACAGAGGGTTTGGATCAGGGATGGAATGAAGTGCTTACCACCATTTCCGACCCATGACAAGCGCAATAGCCTTTCAGGTAGTGGATCTACTCTCGATCAATATGGATCCAGACCTAGAAAAGCTGTCAATGCTGCCGCGATTCACCTGCCTTACTTGCCGCGATGGCATTGAGATCTGGGATAGGTATCTGGGAGGAGTGGCTACACTCCCTCTCGATCTAGCACTCAATGAACAACTGAACGTAGTAAAATGGTATAAGCGCCTTTGGGAAAAAGAATGGAAAATGTACTGTTTGGAAATGTTACTGCCGGATTACCCATGGCGGATTCCCAAATGGTTCTTTCAGCAGGAAGGAGATCCAGCATCATCGCCCACTTCACCTTCAGGCTCGTCAAGCTCAATCGAACTAAATGGAGTGCAAGTGCCAACTGGTACCTATTCGGCTCTTGAGCGAAACTCCGGGACAATGAGGGACTTCAAGCGTGCCGTCCCAAAACCGATCGTAATCGCTGTACAAATAAATGGGCATGCCGCACGTGCCCTCCTTGATTCCGGGTTGCTCGTAGACTTTATGTCCATAAACCTGGCGGAGCAGATTGGTGTGGCTTAAGTTGAACTAATGAAACCACTTACCGTACAACTTGCGGTACAAGGGTCCTGATCCAAAGTAAATTATGGGGCCGAGGCCTTCTTGGACTATCAGGGCATTCACGCGAAGAGGTACTTTGACCTTACCAATTTGCAGAACTACGACCTCATCCTCGGGACACCTTTCCTGTTCCAGCACCAAATTGCCCTAGGCTTTAATGAGACACGCGTGATAGTGGGGAGTATGAAACCCCTACCTATCAGAGGGACCCAAGTGCAGACTCTTGAATCCTGAGCTGCTGAAGTAGAAGACGAGCGAGTCAGTAAAGCTAGGCAGCGACTACTAGAACTCGCCAAACCTCTCTGTGCGAAGGCAAGCGAAACACCCTTGCCCCCTCTTCATGCGATAAATCACTTGATCCCCCTCATCAACCCCAAAAATATTTATCCGTGGTGTCCTGCTAAATGCCTGGAGGCGCTCCGATCCCAGTGGGACGAGAAACGAAGCACCTACATCCATTCTGGATGATGGAAGGTCACTAGTATCAGAAATACTGTACCGATGCTGTTAATCCGAAAACCAGGGACAGATAAACTACGCACTGTCGTCGACCTGCGAGAACAGAACAAGAACACTCGCAAGTTATCTGTGCCGTTGCCGGATATTGATGGAATCTTGCGCTGCATCTCGAAGGGGCACTACCATTCAATAATAGACAGGCAGGATGCATATGAGCAAATATGGATCATACCTGAACATGTGGATCATACTGCAGTAACCACGCCCGACGGGAATATGTTGAGTACCGTTATTCAAATTGGCAACTGTAACGCGCCAGCCATGTATCAGGCTCTGATGAATCACTTGTTTAGCAACTACATTGGGAGATGGATGGACGTCTACCTCAATGACATCGTTGTCTACTCCAATACTCTTGAGGAACATGTCCAACACATTAAGATTGTCCTCGACATCTTGGCAAAGGAGCAGTTCTACCTTAGTGAGGGCAAGCTTCAGCTCCTCTGTCCCAAATTGAAAGTTCTGGGATGAGTGGTTGACGACTCTGGTATCTGCATGGATCCCGATAAGGTAGACCAAGTCATCAACTGGAAGGCACCTACTAATCACGACTTGCTGCGCGGGTTCTTAGGAGCAGCAGGGTATCTTGCAGATGACATTTACAAAGTGTGAGTGCCCATGGGTGTCCTCTCGTCCGTGATGGGAGACACTGTTCCTTTTCGATGGACTCAGACCGAGCAGCCCACATTCGAGGCTGTGAAACAATATGTACAGTCATGTTCGTCACATAGTTGTGTTCCACTTACTTATGGCCTGAATGCTCCACCAATTTGGTATATGACCGATGCGTGCATTAACGGGATAGTGGCCATGGTCGCTCAGGGTGCCAACTGGAAGACTGCACGGGTTGCAGCATTCTTTAGTGCGAAGATGTTGCCCACCCAGCAGAACTACCCTGTGCATGAGCAGGAAATGCTAGCAGGAGTAGAAGGTATGCTACGTTACCATGACATCTTGCAGGGCGCTCGTTTCACTTGGTTGATGGACCATAAGGGCCTTATCCATTTGCTTAATCAGAAGCATCTGTTGGGTCATCAGGCTCAATGGCTCGAGAAGCTGAG
>JBBPJP010000577.1:0-19026 GCA_038088775.1 Boletus barrowsii | reverse complement strand
GGCGCTGAATCATGTCAGTACCCGCCCGCATCCGAACGAGGCTCCCATTCGACGGTGGGGTGGACGGAGAGGCTGGCTGGCACGAACTCTGAGCATCGCGTTCACATTGGATTCTGCATGTCTTTGCTAGGGCGCAAAGTCTGACGGTTTGGAGTCATGGAGTTCATTTGAATCCGTGAGCGAGCCTGAGAGGGTGGGGGATTGATTGCGCAAAGGACAACCAGACCTAATGAATTAGTCAGCATCGTCAGGACCTCTGATACTCAGGGGACACCAGAACAGTCGGGCGCAGGCATCACGAACAAGAACGCTTCGTTGGCGGGCGTCGGCACAGAGAAGATGTCGAGCACACGGGGCAGGGATGGAAGGTTCGCAAGCAACATACGTATATACGTGCGAAGCGCGCCGGTTGCATGTCGTGATATACATAGTTCGGCGCTAGCAGCTGCTGGCATCACTCTTATACGTATCCATAGCTGTGAACTCGGACACGATTTCCGGCTATCCATTTTTCATTGGGCCTCAGGATCATGAAGGCATTAGCGCTGGTACTGTCAGATGTCGCCTAACTTGAACACAACCCGCCTCGAAGGATTCTTCCAACATGATCGGACGTCCAGAACTGAGTAATCAAGAAATCTATACGGGCCATGTGCCCTCCTTCCTTACAGTGTGTACACTTCGCGAACATAGCAAGCCGTGGTTGCTACGCACTGCAAGAAGACTTATTCAAGATCCATAAGTAGCGAAACATTCGTACCTATTCCATTTCAAGCATTGTCCCAAGCACTAACTTCAGTGTCGCGTTTGATCCAATGCTGATCTGGCATTGAAGCCGCTCGATTTCTTCTATGTTGCCTTGCGCGGATCCTGAAACTGGAGCGGTCTACGACGTGTCAGAGGGGCTGCAACGGGAGATCTGACTCCCCTCACCTCGAGGGAGAGTTTCAGTGCGGCATTAGAAGCAATACTAATTCCATACTGCAATTCTTTGATCTCTTCGAGCCTCCTGAGAAGAGGGGAGGACGAGGGAAAAGTCTAAATGAGTGCACATCAGGATTAGATCAGGATAATGAAAATCGAACAACTGTACTGTTTGCACAGCAGCGGATGCAAGGGCGGGCACGATCATCACGTTGGTGGGGATGGGTGAAGCGTCTGGGGAGCAACTTGCTTTACCATCTGAAATTCCTTCTTGACGGACGTGAATCGAATCCGACGGCGAGGATGGCTGGGTGGCAAGCGGCTGGGTACTTGATCTGCTTTGAGATGATCTTTGAGCCGATACACAAGATACTTCAGCGGCTGTTTGTATTGCCGTCTTGCGTTTCGCACCGCGGGGTGGACCAATCTTCACTGAGGGAGACATATGAGTAGTTTGCACAGTCGACGAGGAACTAGCAGTGGCATTGGAAAGATGAGGCGGCACATGCTTCTTGGGCTTCTTGCTGATGTCGTACGAACCTTCATCCTGGATGTCTTCACGCTGTCGCTTGTGCTTCTCAACGGGGACGGTCGCCTGCTCATTCGTACCTTTGGCAGAGATCACCGACACGGATAGAGACACAGGACTATTCTTACTAGATTCGTTCCTCATCTTCTCTTTTTTCTTCGCTTCCCATCGGGCCACGGCCTGATCCGTGCAATCAGACTTGTCAACCCATGATGGTTCCCAAGGTTTTCCGGTGTCCGGGTCTGTACCAGCCCAGACAACATGGTATTTCCTTGTATTTTCAGCGATGATCTCGACTTCCCACTCGTTGTCTTCGGCGTGCGGAACGAAGGGTGTTTCGCGGGCCATGCCTTTGTGGATGTGACTGGAAGACTGGATTCAGAACAAACGACGGAGACCTGAATAAAATAAGATAAAATAAAATAACGGGAGAGACCAGAAACGGCTCGCCTCGGTCCCCGAGTGGGAAATGGACGTCCTCAGAGTGGATGGAATTCTTATCTGGAACCAGGTCTGCCACCACATGCCGTGAGTCGGCAGGGGTCGGGGTTATTAGCCGAGCCGCTTTCTTCAAAGACTTGAAGACACCCACACCTGTTGGATTTTAATGGCGGGAATCAGAGTGAAATTTCATGACTGTACGGAGACGAGAGTGTGACAGCATCGTTGTACAGTGGTGCAGTATGGTGTCAGTGTCATTCGGAATGGGATTGTTAGGAAATGGATGCTTGCCTTAGCTCTTCACTTGGCCACGCTTAGCCGAAGTTGGGGCCACGATCGAGTCAGTCTGGAATGCCGCATCACGAGGGATGGATCGGACGGATCCCCGTATGTACTGATGGACTGTTTAACAGAGTCGATCAGAAAAGGCGCCGCCCTCAGTCGCGTCGCGTGCAGACCAGAAAAAGGCTGGAGGACATCCACATCCATCTTGGCCCATTTCCGCATTACATAACGTCGAGTCAGGTGACTCACTGAGTCCCGGCGTATGCCTCGCCAACGGCTTCAAACAAGCCTCCTCCCACGCAAGTTCCCCGCCGTACCCGGGTTCGTCACGGGGCTCAGCCTCAAGGACATTATGGACTGTATGGTGCGGGGGCATGGAGACGGGGCGTGGTCTCTGTGCGGGCGTAACCTACCTCCGATTCGTCGCCTTCATCCCAAAATATAATGCCCGGCAAATACTAACTGGACGGAGCTTGCCAGTGGTCGGTGCCAGTGACGATAGCAACATCATATCTTCTTCTCGATCAAGTCCGCCTCGTCCTCGTCCTCCTTCACTCATCTCGTCATCCTGTGCATGATAGTTGACACATGATCACTCTTCGTTTATGGTCCAACCGCCCACTGGTTGCCAGCTGGGATGGCGAGTCCGTGACGCGTTACGCGTTGCTAGCAACTGGCGCTGATACTGGACCTCCCTATCTGACTCCCCCGGCGTGCTCTCGACGATTCTCGCCACAATCAACACATCGCGACGCATTCCATGCCAGCCGTGACCTTTCTGCCAGAGAAAAGCCTTTGTATCGTCGCATGCGGTATCGTTGACCATTTGATCACTCCGTTGTCGACCGTCCCATGTCCGGTGGTGCTGCCGACTCGGAGCCCCGATCATCAGCATTCGACACCCACCTCAACGTCGGCGACAACATCAGCCTCGGTCCTCGGACCCAAGCTCCACTGTTGAACGTGCACAGCATGGGACGACTGTATCACGTATGTTGTTGCTTGCAGCTTTCCTCGTTCGTTTCCACTCAGGCGTCTTTCTAGCTATAACCTCTTCCAACGCCGTCTTTGCCGGATCGAAAATGAGTCGTGACTTCAACGGAGTGGCTCCGTGGCAGGCAGAGGGATTCTCAGACGTGGGATACATGTCGTCTGTCATCTCTACCTCTCGCGCTGAGAGTCGAGACTGGCTCTAGTCTCAAATCCTTGTCAGTACTTCAGAAGGAAGAACCAGCGCCCTGCCCTGATGATCGACATGATGACTTTTCGCCGTTACAATGGGGGCTTCGTACCCTTCCAATCGCCTGCGAAGACTCAGAGTCCTTGCAGCACCCTCACGCGAATTCATCTCACATCCATTTCCGCACTCGCTCTTTTGCTCCGCTCGCCAATGTCATTACAATGAAGCACAAAGTTCTGTCACAATATCTCTTCCGCCTTCTCCGAGGATCGGCGTGAGTACGGAATCCGTGTTTCTCGGATGCACAGCCTTTGCGTGGGATCATCGCTAGACACGACATCGGGATAATCCTGGAAAAGAGATTCAAAATTCATATTTGTGATTTCGCGCTAACTTGCATCGACACATCCCCATGATGGACAGGTCGAGACCAGAATGGCCTAGGCCATCCGACAGCGTAACGTTTTTTTTTGTCTTCCTGTTTTGCCTTATTTCTTTCTCTCTACTTTCAAGGCACATCGTGGTTCCAACGCTATGACAGATCGCCCGGCCTTCGACTGTGTCCTCGTAACGAAGCGAAAACCACCTCGAACGGTACGTTTAAATGCATTCCACACGGTTGGCCCTCGTACCACGGACTGACGCGCACCAGCGACGCCCTTCCCTACTCGCTCACTACGTCCCGTCTATCCATGATGAATCTGCAGGCGGAGAATGCTCTTGTGAGTCGATGTGTGACCCTTGTCGTGTCCAATTTTGACCACATCCATGCAGCATCGCACGACCTACCTACCTTGGATACAAGTGAACGCGATACAAACTTCCAGGACGCTGAAGGCTTTTTTCAAGAAAGCGAGACTGAGCACGCAATGGGTGACGAAGAGGAGGAATTCCAGGACGAGGACGATCAGTTTGAAGGGACAGAGGATGACGCCGATGATGTTGAGGACGAGTATGAAAATACGACCTCTGGTAAACGGCCTAGAAACCGTCATCATGGCCCTGGCCGGAAGAAGATTCGTATGCAGGCAACCAGGGGAACGGCGGGATACAGGGTGGAGATGCGGGGCCCCTCTTTGATTCCCTCGAACGTCGCCACTGACGCCACGCCGCATTGTACGCAAAAATTACATGTGGACCCATCCAAACCCTGCCCTTCCGCTCCAATCACAAAGTGTCCAATTCTCACGAAAATTGGAATGTATTTTGGGCCCTACGGCTTCGTCTGCGAAAAATGCGGATACCTATATCCCCCAAGCCATCTCCGCCAGCACATCCTTACGAAGCACAAAAAGGACCTCGACATCACGTCCGCTGGAAAGGCAAAGAAAAATCATTACAACCTCGTTGTCTCCCATCTCCTTACGTCTCATGGAGTTCCTGAAGAGACCCAGACTTTTGATCTTCCTGCAACGACGCCCGATGTTATTCCGGGATTGAGAGTCGTGTCAGCGTATAGATGTCCGGATTGCGCTAAGCCTCGGTGGTTCGCGTGGGGCTCAATTCGGAGTCATTATTGGGATGAACACAAGAATATGAAGCGTCCAAGTAGAAGCGACCTTCATCCAGGCCACATCATCCGGCCATACAGGCTCGGAGATCTCAGCGGAGGCCGTTCAGAGCTGTCGGACATTGTGATATCACTTCCTGAGGACTGGACGCCACCCGGATCCCTTCTGCCCACCCACGATGGGTCAATCACGGTGATTCGAAGAGAGCGATCGCCGCACGCGCCATGCGCCCCCCACTTGGTGGCGATCGGATGGTCTGAATACCTACAGACCCTCAATGGAGCGGATGTCCCATTCCTTCTGAAGTTGGTGGAGCTGCCGAATGAGAAGGAAGTAGTTAGCCTCACCCCAAAGCGCGCTGCCTTAGAGAGGGGCATACTGGAACTAGACAAGTTGTTGGCGGGCTATCTCGTGGACGCCAATCTGTTCCTTGATGGTTGCCATCCGTCCGTAAGGAAATCAGTGACGTCTGGGTAAGCTACTCTGATTGCCCCGTGTTCGGTAACTGATTGCACCGTTTTAGGACTAAATCCCACTATCGGAACCTCACAAGTAAAACATACGTCCGCTACCGTGTATTAATGACAAAGACGCTGTGCATGATGCTGCGCACTCACTATTTCTCTCGACTAAAGGACAAGTCGCATATAAAACGCCTCGGTTCCTTTTCCATCAAACGGACCCATGGACAAGTATTGGCAATTCGGGCGCTCTACGACCATCTCGTCTCACGCGACAGCGAGGGTGGCATTGACTTTGCCCCTCGGACTATGAAGCTCTTGCACGACGTTCTGGTTTCGATTGTCCATCAAGAAATACGTGCAACAGGAAAGATGGAATGCCCGACCGACAATTCCCTTTTCCTTCTCTCGCTGAGGTCTTCTCCGGAAGGAGACCTGCAGTTTCAGATGGCCAACTCGTTAACAAGAGACTGTGCAGTCATGCAGTATTGGTTTTTCACCATTACAATTCACGTTGCAAGATTAGAGGCAAACGATCGGAATGAGTTTGTTCTGTTCGGCGCCGAGGTCTCGGGCGACACCAAGTGGCAGGTGGATTCTTCATCTTCAAACATACCCACCGTATCCGAAGGGGTCATCAACGGTCAAATACTCCCTGGGCCGTTTTTGGGTAGGCGTGGGGACGAGGACGAAGACGAAGACGAAGATGAGGACGAGGACGAGGAGGAAGAAGAAGAAAACTTAGGGCCGACAGAAGTGGAGGACGGAAGGGATGAGTCATTGACAAGCATTCTCCAGTACGGATTCGCGCTGCTGCGATATCGATGTACTGACTTGTGTTATTCACAAGGGTCATCCACCGAGAAAAACGGCGCTGGCTGCGAGCAATACCAGGAAGTGACTATTTCACGCCGTACGATCGCTTCAAGTCGGTATGGTTTGATGCAGCCCGTACAGCCTTCAACGAGAACTCCAGGATAGGAATTGGATTTCGGGCTGACGGCACCAGCGTGGTGATCGATGCGGTTGGAGAGTCTCATCGTATCGACATATCCAAAATTGGAGAAGAAGCCCGACGGATAATATCCCTGGTGGAAACATCAATCCTCCAGTGGCTCCCTGAAGAAGCAGTCCCTGTCTTCTCCGATCTCTGTGACCAGCTGGCCAATTTCGTTGATGATCTCGGCGATCAAAGGTCTATATTTCGTCAGCCAGAAAATGCCGATCTTCTTCAAGCAAAGAAAACCCTGGTGAAGGATTTACTCTTTCGCTCCTTTCGCGGCAAAGAGGAGCAGATTCATGTATGGCTGGAGAGTAACGACCGCATACTCTCCCTGTTCATGACGGCGATTGTCTTGACCTGTGGAATCCCACCACGAGCTTTCCAGTTGGCATCTCTGCAGTTTGACTGGTGTCGCAAAAGCGGCGCTGGTAGAGGTCTATTTCTGATTGACGGATTTCTCGCGATCGCCAAACCCGTTGCAAAGCAACTTGGGCAGTCCCGACACGACTCGCTGTGGTTCTTACCTCCTTCGCTCGCGCTCTCCTTGGTTTTCTACCTCGGTATCTTACGTCCAATCATCATCGACTGTCTGACTATCCTCAGAAAGGATGTAACTCGGCAAGATACCGTCATCTTTTGCCAAACAACTCCACAGGTGAATTCGCTGTCCTGGACTGGCTCCAAGCTCAATCAGCAACTACGATTCCACACGAGAAACTTGGCGGTCGATCTCTCCGTGGCCATTTTGCGACAGCTATATACAGCATTTTTTCGCCAGTACTTTCCTGGCCTTTGTGATCCTGGACCTCAGGAAGACTCATTGGTGGACAGACAGTCTCAGCATCGATTTTACACTGTCAAGTGGCGTGACGGACAAGTCATCGGAAACGTGCCACAATCCCTCGGCATTGACATGACGGAAGCTAGAAAACTTGGCACCATGAGTCGACTTTTGCATATCGTTTTCAGACTCTCTCCTCCTAGTGAAGACTGTAGACCTCTCCTAGAGGATTCCCACTTTCTGCCCAGTACGAAGAATGACCAGCACGCGCTAGACACTGCACGGCTGCAAGTTCTCGTGGAGTATGGAATCCTGCACCGCGGCAGAGGACCTCCTGCGGCACTTCGGGCCAAAGACGTATTGGACGCCCACCCCTTCCTTAGATTGGTTTGCTATTCGTTTATCTTCACACCGGTCAACGACGTTAATCGACTACACAGCCAGAAAAACGTGGCGACGGCCTCGGAGATGTCGTGCTCGTACAGGTTCTCCATGCGAAGCTGTTTGGGGAAGGGGCCTGGCCAGTTTGATAAGACACCTCCCGGAGGTTACGCGGTTGGCGATGTTGCACGGGCAGTCGTGTTGGTGCGTAACAACAGTTCCCAGAGCGAGCTCGTTTCACAACGTCCTTGCTAGATTATCCAAGCCGCCGAAGAGTGGTCAAATGGGAATCCTCGATACATTGCACGCCATCTCGATTTGCGAGCTGACCAACACATTCCAGGGAACTTCAAGAAACAGCGGAAAAAATTCTGCAGGATGCGAAGGACGAGTGGGCAGACGAATGGTATCGATTCTGTGAGCAGGTCCATACATATCACTCTCAGCCTTGCCGGAGGGATTGGGGAATGAGATTGAGAATAGATGGGTCGTCGGCTGGATAAGATGAAGGAGGGTGAGCAGAATTGGAGGCAAGGCTTGGAGCAAATTCGTCATTGGTGAAGACTGAAGGATCAAGGGGATAGAGCCCGGTCTTTCTAAAAGCTTTCCGAATGAGCTCGGGAGTGATGACATGGTGAATCGACATGTATTCATGGATAAATGTTGTAACGGGTAATGTGAACACCCTCGGCAACACGTTTGTTATGCATTTTGTAGCGCTCCAAAAACTCCAACGTGGGGTTGTTTTTGACGGGAATGCACACACGGTACTTCCCAGCTTGCGGAACAAAGAGATCAACCAGTATGCTGCAATTTCACGGTCGGTCCAACCCGAGTCGGAAAAAGATACACTGTGCCAACGTAAATTGATAAAATGGTGACGATGTTTAACACAAACTACTCACCCGCCTACTCTGTCTCCGAGGTCTCTGACGTCCGGGACCTTTCCCGACTTAAGAACAAACCAGGGGGGCATCTTATCTCCGGCAGGATTGGCGCATTCGAGGATCGTCGCCAACTCGAGGTTGTCACTGTGAGCACGATAGCGATTGGCAATCACGTTCGCATAAATATACTTCATCCCATTATTATGCCTCCCTCCTCCCATCTGATTACCCTTCTCGTCCATATTCCAATGGTGTTCGGGCGGAACCTTGTCGAGTGGCTTCTGCATGTCAAAGAACTCGCCAGCCGTCGTCCGGTTAAAGTTCTGTGCACGTTTCAGGTCGAGATTTCGGGGCCAAGCGACAAGAAGTGATGGGTTGCGTCGAAGGAATGAACGGACCCAGTTCTTTGACGGTAACCGACCAGTCAGATCCTTGATTTGAGTTCGAAGCCGCACTGGATGCACCGGATTCGCAGCAGAGGATAATGCTTGACACCACTCGGCAAGGACTTGCTCTTCCGCTGGCGTCAGGATCCGCTTCTGGATATCTGCCTCCTGTTTTGACCGATGAGTCGTCAACTTGCGGTCGCTCAGAGTGGTACGAGAAACCTGATGAAGTGCAATTAAAGTCGAATCTAGCCAATGTACTAGAATTCAACATGGTTTTGGCTACATAAAACCAATTTCAAAACAGCACGAAAACGGTCCCAAAACCAGGGCCGTTTTCAATTCTGAACCACCCTATTAAATATGTATCACACCTACGTTTTGAGCTTTGGCGGCTGCAGTAACAATCTTGTACAGACCATCCGAAAGGCCCTGTAGTGCTGCCTGGATCCGTGCCTCGTACGTTGGATCGGAAGTCGACCGGTGGCCCCCCGTGCGCCCTCGACCATTCGACCTGCGAAGGCGAAGCAGCGGCATCCCCAAGGGGGGCCTGACTGCAGCGGACGGACCTATCTGCATCGGCACATTCGGCAGGTTGTCGTGAGATTCAAACCCAGCTACAATCATTCAATGGGTGACGACGGAGCGTGACTTCGGCGTGTAAACTACTTTCCTCAATAAGAAGGTGCCGAACGTCGTTGACCCGCCGAAGTCATTGGTGGGGATAGTATATGAGTTATATGGGTTATGAGGTATGCTTTTGAATTTGCAAACCAATTCTCGGGAAATCCAAAAAGGTATGAGTTAGGAGGGGTTCGACTGTAGTCTACTCTTGTCTACTTACTCTTGACTACTCTTGAGGAACATGCTGCTTACGTGGCGGCAGCGACATGCCAATTCGGGCAATAGTCTGATTAAGACTACGGCGGTGATACGCGTGACAATCAAATTGGCCGCCTCACGCCTGCCTCAGATCTCAGAGGCCTGAGGCTTCCTAAAGGCCGTGGGCTTCTTTGATATTTCTTCACGGCTCCGAATTTCTCCCCTTAAATTTGAGGATGCGGCCATTCTCGGTGTTTCTTCCTTCCTTTGCACCTTCCATCCACCTCCCACAGCTCGCAGCAGGTGTACCACAAGCGGGCTCGCATGCTATCATTGTGTGAGTGCGTGTGTCATTTCGGGGTTTTCAAATTGAAACGTCACGCTTGCTGTCACAGCTGCCGTCCACTGCACTGGTTGCACTGTAGTGACCTGGCTCCGAATTTCTCCCCTTGGATGGCCATTCTCGGTTTTTCTTCCTTTGCATCTCCCATCTCGCAGCAGTGTACCACAAGCTGACTCACCCAAGCTTGCATGATTTTTAATATTTTATTTATTCAGGTGCCGTGTGAGTGTGTGTGTCATTTCGGGGTTTTCAAATTGAAACGTCATGCTCGCTGTCACAGCTGCCGTCCACTGCACTGGAGCTGGTTGCACCTTGACCTCTGCAGTATTTCTTCATGGCTCCGAATTTCTCCCCTTAAATTTGAGGATGGCCATTCTCGGTTTTTCTTCCTTCCTTTGCATCTCCCATCTCGCAGCAGTGTACCACAAGCTGACTTACTCACTGGCAGGCTCGCATGCTATCATAGGTGCCTGTGTCATTTCGGGATTTTCAAATTGACAATATTGAAACGTCACGCTCGCTCTCACAGCTTTAGCAGAGGTAGACCAAACAGGAGCAAAAAAAAAAAAAAGTCGGCTGGCCCAATAACGTGCTGTACCAGGGGGTTGTGGTCCAGAGTCCTTGTTTCGCGAAGGATTGCGAAGGTATCCAAAAACACAACGTAACACACTCGCCCTTCAAGTTGCAGATCCGGGTCGCAGCGGCGGCCCTATTAGTGTACCGCTTGGTCCCACAGTGGCATTGTCTGTGAGTATTCCTGCAAGACTACTTGTTAAACCGCTTAGACATTCAAATCAGCCAATAGAATTCGGGCTCGTTCAGTTGCGTTGCGAAGGAGTCGTTATATTGTGCGGACACTGGAGGCCGACGTCACTCTCACGCGTATGGGATGTACGATATATGTGCAGGAGTATCAGAGGTCCTGACAATGCTGACTAATTCATTAGGTCGTTGGGTGTCTAGTTGTCCCTCGCACAATCAATCCCCCACCCTCTCAGGCTCGCTCACGGATTCAAATGAACTCCATGAGTCCTCCAAACCGTCAGACTTTGCGCCCTTCGACTTCCGCAGCGACCAACTTACAGTCTACCCCACAATCGCTCGCTGCGAGGAGCAAAGATCTTCTCATCACCGGTGTGCAGTCAGTAGAGATCCGAGTTTCGTTCACTCCCTGCCCCCGCTTCTAATCCATTCTTGCACACAGAGCACAAGAGGTTCATCCGTGGATAGCGAGGGATATCACAGATGCGAAGCTTTCCGAAATAGACTTGATGCTACAGTCATGGCTCCTGGACTGTATGGGCGAGGGCCAGACGATGAAGGATGCAGCCGTCCTCTTCGAGACGTGTCTTCAACGAGTTCTGCCTATTTGCAACGGCGAAGCAGACTACGGCAATTCCAAAGAGATCAAGAGACAGCTAGAAGCCTAGTAGGGATCAGCATACATCCTGTTGACCGGCGTGCTATAACCAACTTTCGTAGTTCCCGGGCCCCGAACGAGACAGAGTCATACCCACACTTCACCCGAGCTGCGAACGCTGCACTTATCTGCCTTAGGAACCTTACCATCGATGGCCTTCGTGAGGCCTCCAAGGAATGGTCCGACCAGCTTTTTTTCCATGTCAATCGAAAGGAAATCGTGCAGTTCCATCAGGGACAGCGTTCCGTTCGTAAACCCGACGTTGTCCTGGTTTCTGCCACTGATTTTAGTCTCGAATCTGCCACCGATGCTCGACGCTTGAACGCCGCTGACAAGCCCCCGACAGATAATTTTGGGTGGCGTAATGTCCGTGCCGCCGTCGAGTTCAAGTACAAGCATCGTGTTCAAGGCCCCCCGATTGCCTACACGGTCGAGCGTAGCACACCCGGTGTGGGTGACGTGCATCCTTCCCAAAACTGTATTGACGATGTCGAAGAGAGGGCTCCTTTGGCGACTAGTTACCTACTGGTATCAGGATGTAGGTGAATGGTTTTGAATTGGTGGAATGATAATGATCGCCATGAAGCGCAAAGCAGAAGTCATCGATCCAAGGAGCCTGATTCTGCCGTTTCTCAAAACACGGGAGTGAAGCTTGGCAAGAAAAGGAAGGTGAACACGTCTGAACGTTCTCAAGAGGTGTTCGGAGCGTCGTCGAATCAAGGGTCTGGATCCCGTTCCAAACGGCTGAAAGCAGAAAACAACCAGGCGGGATCTAATCAAGCTGACCCTGCTATCCAAGTCGGAACGTATGGAGCTGAGATGTTCGCATCCCATGCCGCTCGGCAGCACGTTATCTGCTTCCTTATCATTGGTTCGCGGTCTTCCAGTCTGGCATGTATGAGTGACTTGACGTATGTTTCTACAGGGAGTGATCTGACTATTTGGCGTTACGATCGTCAAGGTGCAATCAAGTCTTCCAAGCTGAACTTCATTCAGGATCTCCCGCGCTTTCTCGTATTCCTCCTGGCGATGCAGCGGTTTCAGAATTGTCATTGGGGTCTCCATCCCGAAGTCGATCCTGAATTCGGTGAACTTACCAAGCCTTCCTCGAATTCCCCGGTTTCGATGATGCACATTGATGATGCAGAAAAGGGCCTAGTCGACATCACTCTAGACCACTTCTCCGACAGGCGGGTCCCTCATTATGGCCTGAATGGGCGTGCCACCGATGTCTATCCAGCCACTAGTAAGGCGCTTGGGTTGACGGAGGAATTAGTTGCCAAGTTGTATTGGGGTGAAGAATCCCGAATGAGCGAGGCGGACATCCTACAAAGGGTCTACGCAATCGCAGAAACGGAACCGGACGTCAAAAATCATGTTCCAGATATGTTGTTCTCTCACAAATTTCCGAATTCTTCCACGGCCGCAGTCCGTGAACGTCTCAACCTGTCCACCGAAGGATCGCGGGTTCTCTATTGCATTGTCTTCAGGCGGTTGGAGCGGATAACGACACTGCACGGCGATCAGTTCTTGACCTGCTGGTGGCACACGGTGAAATGTAATTCTCCTTCCATACCCCGTTGCGACTCGATCTGACTGCTGTCGAAGGTCATCTCGCGCTGTGGAAGCGCGGTGTATACCACCGTGACGTCAGCGCCTCCAATTTGATGTGGAAACCTGGCGAGAATGGTCCCGTCGGTGTCCTCAATGACTATGACTTGTCAACGACAGGTGGATCTGTAAGAGGGAACGAACGTACCGGCACGGTCCCGTTCATGGCGATCGATCTGCTCTCAGAAGCTGGGTTGGCAGGCGAGGTTAAGCATGTCTATGCGCACGACTTGGAGTCGTTCATCTGGGTCCTTGTGTGGGTTTGTCTCCGCTACGACAAAGGCAAAGTTCGCGAGGATGAGCGCCCTCTTGATGAATGGGGGAAAGTGGAGGCGCCTAGATGTCGGGAACAAAAGCTTGCCTTTTTGGACAAACCTCCGAACATGAGAGCTGGACAAGGTCATGAGCGTAATTGGGGACTGGCCTTTGCATGCTTGATGATGCTTCGTCAGCACCGCTTCCATTCCATGCCATGGCAATGGCCACCACCAGAACTAGCGACATCAGAGGTAGAGTCCCCATCGGAAATAGAGACCCCATCGGAGGCGGAGATCCCATCAGAGCCACGGATGTCAGTGCCAAGGACTCCGTCAGAGCCAAGGACCCCAATCTCGTCGGGGTCAACGACAGCTGGGGTTGAGGTAGCCCATGCTGAGCATTCAGTCATGGAGATGTTCTTTGAGCCCTGGAAAATGCTCATGGAGTCTCCAATCACGCAAGCGATCTCAACCTGGGGAGAATTTGTCGACTTTCCGCCGCCATGCAATCCGCCATGGACGGCTGTGTAGATGATTCATGTCATAGGTAGAGCACATGGAGTAATTGACTACAAGATGTCCTCGACCTCTTCCTCCGAGTCCGAGGCTCGACATCATCTTCATCATCATCTGGCCCAGCCTCCCGGCCCTCTACCTCGACGTAGCGCGCTCGTTCCTGTCGCTTGTAGGGTGTCCCTGGGCCATCTGGTAACCGCCTTGCACGACGGCTTCGCATCCTGGCTTGGCCGACTCGATCCATGCGCTTTCTGGTGAGTCTGAAGCGAGACAGCGGACTTGGCGGTAATGTTGCTGAAGTCGAGTTGAGAAATGGTTTCCATGTTCATTCCTCCGGGAGCGAACAGATGCTTGAAGTATCCACGACCGCTAGAGGATTTGCCTAGGCCAACGAGATCCTCGTACGTCACTTCGTCATGCGCCAAGCATGAAATGAGGGAGGTCTTGAACTCTTTCAGGGTATTCCATAAACGTCTGCGTCTCGTCGATGACGGTCTTGATAGGTAGCATGTTGGCAAAGAAGCCAATAACGTTGGACAGCATCGGTAAGTTACGCTGGGTGACCGCAGTTCATCTGCAAAAAGGGAATATGGCTGTAGCACACAGCCATGACTGTGTAGTCAATTGCGCAAGACGTCAGAACGCGAACGCGAACGGCTAGAGCGAAAGGTTGAGGAAAACTCACCTAGGAGGGCTCAGATCAAGCCAGACGAGCCGGGACGCAAAGCGGTCGCACGGCGCGATATCCATAGGGTCCAGGGACGTCCTACAAGCGTCAGAAGTGAGCGCGTCGACGGAACGGATGCACCATATCGAGATAGACCCCCAGGAGGCCATAGGGGCAAGCAAGGGGAGTCGAGAGTCGTCGAAGTCGATTCGCACCACGTAAACGTTGTCGAGGGCGGCGAATATGATGGGATACACCCCAGGAGCGACGGGAACGAGCGCGTTGTCGAAGCGAGCACCCTACGTCGAGTTAGAGGGTTAGGAGGCCAAATGGAGGAGCAGGAGGCGAAAACCGACGTCAAGCGCGAATTGAAGTGTGAAACCGATGAGGATGGCATCCAGACGGATGGGAAAGGATGCGGAATGACCGCTGGAACGAGCGCAGCACGCTGCGAGTCGAAACGACTCGAAACGGACGTGCTAGCTAAATGCCAGACGAGTCAGCACGGAAAGCATAACCACACAACGGAGCACGTACCTGAGGCATCCAAACCACCATACCATCATCCCAGGTCGCCTACCTACCACACCAACCCACCGTGTCACTGAGAACGACTCAAATCGCGATCTAGAAAAGTTAGAAGTACCGGGAGGACTCACCAAGTCACCAAAACGCGCCGAGACCGAATCAGGCGAATCGGATGCGCTGTACACGTTGTACATGGACCACAGGTGATGTGTGAACAATCCAAGGGCGCGATGTGCGAAGCCGGCGCCACCAGAGTGGATTGTGGTGAAGGGTACGGGTACGGGTTTGTCACGGGTCACAAAATTGTGACCCATAGGGCGAGGACACAGCGTCGTGTCCTCGTTGTTACCTGTTCTCGTCGCGGGATGCTCATTCGTGTTTGCACGTGAGCGCGAGGGTGTTGAGTGCTAGTGAGGGAGAGGTCGGAGTGGTGGTGACGGACCCGTCACCACCTACGTGGCGCGAGTCCACCTGGGTGGCCCAATTACTAAGCCTAATCGTAAACAACGCGGAAATTTTGTTTTGAAACTTACCCGGTTATCAACCGATTAGGAAATGCCGGAGCAGGACCCCAAAATCATTCTCACCTGTGTGACCTATGTGACCAGCACGAATGCAGCATACCATCCACATGATGCTGCTGTCACCGGCTTGTGAGGAAAAAGTCCACTTATTCAATGTCTCTCTTAGACTCTTATTGTCTATTCACTGCTCAAGAAGAAGACCCCTAAGGGGAAAGCATCTACTTCGAAAACAGAGAAGTCGATCAAGGTCAAAGAGCTACCATTTACTGTTGATGATGACAACTATGTCGACTTTCTGAGAAGCATGCTCAACAAGTAGTGATGTGCACGGCCCAGCTTGGCTCGAAAGCCCCAGCTCAGGCTCGGCTTCAGACGGCTACGGCTTGTAGAAAAAGCAAGCCGGGCCTCTGGTGGGGGCTCTGGCCCGGCTCCGGCCTGGCTCCAGCTCAGGCCAAAGCTTGAGTGTACTACACGAAACAAAAATATGTAGATTAGTCAAAAGAAAGCATAGCGACATCATCGCCTTCGTCTACATCATCTAGACCCATAGACTCATCTGTAACCCCCATCAACTCGTCCCAGCCCTCACCTACACCCTCTTCCTGGGATACCGACAAGACAGAAGTCATATCATTGACCCCATTGACCCCTGCAATCTCTGACAGCACCGACGGGTCCTCACAGTAGAGCAGATCACGGCGAATGAGACATTTGAGACATTGTAGTGCCTCAACAATATCCCCTTTGAGTCGATTGCGGCGCTTGCTGATGGTAATTCCAGCGGAGGAGAATGCTCGCTCGCTAGAGACAGAGGTGGCCATAACGGAGAGGTAATCACGAGCGAGTGATGCCCAGACTGGGTATCGAGCAGCATTAACCCCCCACCATTGGACAATGGACATACTGGGTCCGAGTTGGTCTTTGGAATTGAGGTAGCCGTAAAACTCGGTGTGCCAGGCTTCACTGGATGTTGAAGCTGTGCTCGAATCCTCTGCACTGTCATCGTCATCATCATCATCAGAAAGCTCTCGTAAGAGCTGGCCAATTTTCCCGTATGCAGACGCCAATAGCATGGGTTGCGGTGCCTTTGGAAGTCCCATTCCACTACGATTCAGTTCTGAATGGTGTTCTCGATACTATAGGTTGGTCAGTCAATGTGGAGCGAGTTTGTCGGTTAAGAGAAAGTATATTACATACCACATCTTCTGCCCGCTTCAGTGCTTTCTCGTAGAGCTCCTTCCCCCAGTACTTCCGTATGTGGTTGCCTTTTTGTACAGGATCAAGCACTTCAAGAATGAAATTTAGTAGCTATCAAGGAGATATCAGGTTGTACTTACACATAGCAATAGTGTAAAGCTCGTTGATAGATGTCCGATTGTAGTACGTGGCGATTTTGTTGACTCCTGCTGTGAGTGCAGGCCAAAAGTCACTATACTCAGCCTTCGTCGATCGGCTATCCCAGGCTGCGTGTAATGCTTCAAGCGTGGGGAGAGCGAGGTGAACAACAGGGCCAGAGTCGGATGAGAAAGATTGTTGAGCTTTCTCGGACTTGCCCAAGAGGGCCAATATGGTTCGAACCCGACCCCACTCAGCGTCCGAGAGCTGGAGATCAAGGAGCCGTTTTTGTCGCTCCCGATCCTTCTCTGCAATGGCCATCTCACAGACAAATGTATCGACATCCTGCATATAAAGGTTAGTCACCCCGCCAACAATGTGCACGCTCACCTCTTTAAGTGTATCTGAGCACTCCAACATAACATACGTTGAGGACCATCTTATTGGCATGTCGAGCAGGAGCTGCAGTGGTTGCTTGCGGGACGGGTGATTAGGTTTGTCTTGAAGCTGAATTTGTCGGAATAACTCCTTGCGTTTGGCTGAGGAGCGCTCCTGTTTTACCCACATAATCAGTAAAGAGATCGTAGGTACACCATCGCCATGCGAGATGATTACCTTTACACAAACCGAACGTACCACACCGATTTCATCACGTTCGGTGTCATGGTGTGCAATAAGGTCAGCATTGGGCTCTTGAGGGTTGTATGCCTTTGATTTGCTATGGGCGCTCAACAGTGCTTGCATTGCTAGATTGACAATGTGTGCGAGGCAACTATAAACTAGTTAGTTACAACACTACGTGATGAATCAAAGGACTTACTGTACACGTCTCTTCCTATGGTCCCATTGTTTCCCAGTCTCTTCCTTGACATGCCGACCGAATTCTATCATTGTCGTGTCCATGTTGCTTGCATTGTCACACGTTACATGGCCAATCTGTGAAGCAGGATTAGCATGACCAGTATCTCACAGACATCATCGTACCTTGTGCACAATTCCAAGCCGCGCTGCAATTTTGTACAACGCTTGTCCGAGCCGTGTCCCATTATGTGCGCTATTCATTCGTGTGAAGCCCAAGAGGGCCGTCTTGATCTCCCAGCATCCGATTCTTGTTTCCTCAATCCATGAGCCTGTCACCGCAAAATATGCGTCCGTGTTTGATGCCTGCCAGGCATCACATGTAAGATTGACTTGACCCTTAACAGCGTCACTCTACCGTTGTGAGTTTTAGTGCAGTGGTGCAGTGAGGTGAATACATACCAATAGTCGGACTCGAAGCTTGATCATTCACTGTTTGAATGTTTGGATGATGGCGGCGCGAGTGACCTTTCGATTTGGAATTTTCACGCCATTCGTAGCACGCGCAGCGACATCAACCATATGTCTAAACGAAGGGTGCTCGAGCGCCGAGATGGGCTGATGCAATGTTAGAATGAAGTGAAGTCTTATGCTCTGAACACAACATACCTGGTCTGTATTGACGAGCCACTGGATGGCGGCTTCATGGAACAATTGATCGCTGTATGGCGCCAGTTTCGGCTTTCCATCGACAGGTTGTAGGTGGGAATCGAGTTGCGTCTGTTGACCTGCAGTGGTGCTCTCTTTACGCTGCTTACAATCCTTGGGTAGCATGGAAACGAAGTCATTTTCCTTCGCCCACTTCAAATACTCTGCCTGTATTTACACGTGAACACTATTAGCCGACAAACAAGTGGGTTGACGTACCCGATGGCAGGCGTCCATATGGCGTCGACAGGTAGTGACCTCAGCTACCAGAGAAGTACGTCGTGCAGAACGTTTGCTGTGCAAGCACCATAAGAAATCCTCCAACTTGAATTTGAACATCAGGACTTACGAGCAAATATTGCAGTCCCGGTATTTCTTGCCGCCCACCGGATACGGGTCCGTGAAGAAGTGGTTGACGTCGCAGCTGCGACTTTGCTGGCGGGCTCTGACGGGTTCATCAAGGTCGATGAGTTCAGCCTCTTGCAGGTCGGTCACACCACTGGGTAATTGGGAAGTAGTGCCTGTGCAAGTGCAGCAACATCAATGAAGTAGAATACTAGTATAATTGTGGGTGGGGCTTACCATTTGCCGTGCCTTGTGCCAGCGGACACTCTTTATCAACGGGAGTGGGGCGTGCTTTCTTTTTACCTGTAGAATGTTCAGCAGTAGGTCAGAATGAGTTTACATGGAAATCTTACCTTTTATCAGTCGTGACAATGTACTTGGCT
>JBBPJP010000576.1:0-19064 GCA_038088775.1 Boletus barrowsii | reverse complement strand
AAAGATATGAACCACAGACGAGCATGGGTACTACTCACTTAATCGAGATCATTGAGCACAATGTGCAACGCTTGATAATCGACAAGGTCTTACTGGATGGGACTTGCCCCACCGCAGTAATCAACTATCTCGCAAAGATCCGAGAGATAGGCACAAGGAAGCAATTAATAGGCTTCATACGTGGCGGCAGTAGCCGAAGATCCACTAAAGATCCAAATGCCATCGACATAGACGTTATCGCCAGGAAGCCCACGTCCAATGGGCCAAAGAAATGCTACAACTGTGGCAGAGACCACTTCGTAGCTAACTGTAACAAACCAAAGTTGCAATGTCCTGATTGCAAATTCCTTGGTGGAGGACACCGAAAAGGTTGTCACCAAGGAGGGCGCAAATTAAGGGATGTTGAAGAAGAAGGTGCCCAATCATGGGATGATTGCCCTTCAGGACAAGACGTCCGAGGCATGAACTATGATGAAATGAAGGCATACTTCTGGGATCTTAAAGATACTGAAGACAAGAAGGGAAAAGGGAAAGCCATGTGAATAAACCGGGTGTTCATGCGGATACGGTCAAAAAGGTACGGTTTAATTTAACTGACGATAACAGATTTCTGCCACTGGCTGGCGAAGAGTCTGAGGAATCAGACAATGAATCTTCTATATTAATGCCAAGTGGGTCTTCACCGTCAGTTGACGATGTGAAGCTCGGCAGGGGCTTCACACCTGCGCTTAATTCACTTTCCACCACTATCGACCAAATCCCGGAAGAAGCGTGCATACGAAGCACAAAGTTACAAAAGGAGATATGTATGACCATACGGGTCTCTCCTTCTCACGGAAAAGGTTTCATCACTGCAGAAGCACTGCTTGACAGCGGTGCAAACATAATATTCATTGATCGTGCATGGGCTCAGAAACATCAGTTACCCCTGACCCCTCTCCGCAATCCCATTCCTGTGTATAATGTCGACGGAACTAAGAATTCCGGTGGAAACATCACACACTCTGCAGAAGTAGTGATCGACTACCAAGGACACAGAGAACATGTCACAGCCGAAATCACGGATCTTGGCAAGAACCAGATCATTCTCGGCTTCTCTTGGTTAAAGGAGCACAACCCTATCATAGATTGGACTATGGGGACAGTTGAAATGAAACACTGCCCTAGGTCGTGCTCTTTCTTGCAGGACAAGGAGTCATTCCTACGCCATGCAGATAAAGAAGAAGAAGAAAATGCCTACTTCGCGTATGCAGTACGCGCGGCTTTAGATAAGCCTACCCCTAAGAAGGAACCTACGGATGAACTAGTCCAAAAGGAGTTCCACAAGTATCTAAAAGTATTTCATAAAGGAGAATCAGAAAGAATGCCGATTAGAAAACCATGGGATCACGCCATCGATATGAAAGACACATTCGTCCCAAAGAAAGGACGGCTCATCCCCCTATCTGTTGAGGAACAACAGGAGGTTTCCGCATTCATTGATGATTGTTACGGTCTATGAAGGGGGTAGTCATTTTTCTTCTACTTTTTCTTAACTCTTTCGCTCGCCTTTCTTAGTCTCGCTCTATCGTCACCATATGTGGTTGTATTCGTAGTGGAGTTGTCCTCCACACTACCAGATATGTTCTCTCGATCTACTTCTCCTTATGTCTCACACTGCGCCCTGCCCATACCCTTTAGTCTTCCATTCCACTTCCGTCCGCAGTCATTCTTTCAGACTTCTTACTGCGGATTGCGCCTTACTGCACATCTCTTATATTTCATATTCGTCCGTAGCCACTGCGGACTACGCTTTACTGCGCATGCTGCGCATACTTATCTCGCATGGACCAGGGGCCTACCGTATATATAGTCTCGTACTTCTCGCCTGTATTTTCCCTTAAGCTAGTTCTACGCAATATAGCGTTATTCTAGTGACCTTCGAGTCTAGTGAGCCTCTTCAGGTACCTAGATAGAAGAGACCCGCCGAGTCTTCGCATCGTCTCGAAGATAGACCTCAGACCTCAGAGCTCCTCATCCCTCTTCACTCTTTCATCCTACGTTCTTCAACCAGTATCGCAGCACACTTCGTCACCACTACGCTGTGCATTACAATGATCAACTAAAGAAGGGTTACATACAACCCTCTAATTCTCCACAAACATCACCCGTGTTCTTTGTACCAAAGAAAGATGGACGAAAGCGGATGGTACAGGATTACCGATATCTCAATGAACACATGGTTAAAAACAATTACCCACTACCCCTAATTTTGCAACTGGTCGATAAGCTCAAAGAGGCACAGCTATTTACGAAAATGGATCTCCGATGGGGATACAATAATGTACGCATCAAAGATGGTGACGAATGGAAGGCGGCTTTCGTATGCTTCAGAGGAGCATTCGAGCCCCTCGTCATGTACTTTGGGCTATGCAACTCCCCCGGAACGTTCCAAGCAATGATGAATGAAATCTTTGCCAATATGGATGACACGGTCGTTGTCTATATTGATGATCTTATGATATTCACAAAAACCGACGATCGGGAAACGCACAACAAGATAGTTTTAGAAGTGCTCCGACGTCTAGAAGAAAATGACCTATTCATAAAACCAGAAAAGTGCTCGTTCCACATCACAGAAGTTGAATTTCTGGGTATGATCATAGGAAAAGATGGACGAAACAAAGGTTAAGGCCATCGTGGAATGGCCAACACCAAAAAACGTCCGAGGAGTTAGGAGCTTCCTAGGATTAGCTAACTTCTATCGAGGGTTCATCCAGGATTACGCCAAGGTGGCTAGACCCCTAAATGACCTAACAAAGAAGGAGAACCCTTTCGAATGGAAGCAGGAACAGCAGGAGGCGTTCGACACGCTGAAACATCATTTCACTACAGCCCCTATCCTCGCCTTCCCAGACAATAACGCTCAGTTCCGCTTAGAAAGTGATGCTTCTGATTACATAACAGGAGCAGTTCTATCTACATATACAGAAAGATGACAAATGGCACCCTGTTGCCTACTCGTCACACTCTATGTCTCCGCAGGAACGGAATTACCCTATCGCTGACAAAGAAATGCTCAGTGTCATCTGTTTGCTAGAAATATGGTGCCACTATCTAGAAGGCGCACACCACGAATTTGAAATTTGGAATGATCATGCGAATTTGCAATTCTACATGACTCGTCAGGATCTCAACAGGAGACAAGCACGTTGGGCGCAATACCTATCGCGCTTCAATTTCAAATGGATTCATAAGCCCAGAGCTTCTATGGGAAAAGCAGACGCTCTCTCTCGACGAGAAGATCACACTATCGGTCTCGAGGACGATAATAAAGGAGTATTAGTAAATTTCCTGGAGAAGATTAGGGCACAACATGTTCTGCTCTCCGATGAAGGGGATCACATAAAACAACGAATAGCAGACGCCGCTAGCCATTTCAAAGAAGAAGATATTCACAAATTATGTAAAGATTGGGGCATCTACATGGAGGATGATGGATTCCTTTACGACATGCTCCACAGGCTCTACGTGCCTGATTACGACGATCTACGCATGGAAGTCGTGCGGCTACACCACGACACCCCTATGGCCGGACATGCCAGTTCAGACAAGACATTAGATTTACTGCAACGCAGTTATTGGTGGCCAGGTTTAGCCACATTTGTAAAGAATTACATCGCTCAATGCGATCGATGCCAACGGTTCAAGGGAACTAACCAAGCCCCAGCTGGCTTGTTACGCCCCCTTCCTATCCCTGATCATCCATGGGAACACATATCAGCGGATTTCACCACGGACCTCCCGCTTTCCCAAGGATATGATTCCATTCTGGTAGTAGTTGACAGGTTCTCGAAGGAAGCTGAGTTAATTCCCTGCATGAAGACCGCAACGGCACTCAACACAGCTAAATTATATCTCAACCACGTGTGGAAGCATCATGGTCTTCCATCTTCTATTGTCTCCAACAGGGGCCCGCAATTTGCCAGTACGGTTATGGCAGACATTTGCTGCTCCCTTGGTATTAAACCTAAGCTATCCACTGCTTTCCACCCACACATCAGCAAACCTACATTTTTTCTGGAATAGCTGAGGGAACTGACAGTAGTTCTATAAGGGCCCTCAATCAATCAACTGAAAAGATATCTCACATTATCATAATATAAGTTATCTCAGTATCTCAACAAGCCAACCAACTAGTGTGGTAGTCCATTTAGCACCTCATTAAATTGGCTGGGCAACATAACAGTAATTAAACATGTCAACACATCAGCCTAGTAGTATATCAGGAAGTTCAGCAGTTAAATGTGTCGGTCAATCAGTGTGTCAGACAATTCAGTACCTCAACCTATCAGTCAGTCAGTATGTCAGACAACCCAGTATCTCAACCTCTCAGTTAACCAGTATATCAGATAAACCAACATGTTAGCACATCACTATGTCAGTCAGCCAATAATTCAGTGTCTTAGCATGTCAGTTGACCAATATAGCAGGTACTTCAGTATGTCAGTCAGCCAGTAAATCCAATAATTCAGTGTCTTGGCATGTTAATTGACCAGCATATCATGTAGTTCAGTATATTACCCTGTTAGCTTGTCAGTTAACTGGCATGTCAGACAATGCAGTACCCTTAGTATATCAACTAGCAATTATGTCAGGTAGTTGAACATGTCAATGGACTAGTATAACGGCTAACTCAGATACAAATATTTTCAGGTAACTTGTGAGGTAAGGTCACCAGCCCTTCATTAGTTTTGCCCAATCAACTTGTCTATGATCCATCAATTCATGATTTTGATATTCTTATATTAATAGTCCAATAAACCAGGAATCTTCTCAGATATTTAGATCATCAAATCCCCATTAACAAACTTGACACATGAGTCCATTACAGTAGTACCAATGTAATATTGTTACTCTGAATCTAACTCAAAACAATTTGCCCTTCCAGACACCAATCCCAACCTTGCACAATGGACATCAACACTAGGGATAGCTTTGTGAATCCCAACAAATTCCTGGGCACCATCCAGGATCCTGCTCCACTGCCTAGGAGTCAAGTGGTCCACAGAAACCATTACCTCATTGAAGGCAAGGCCCCATCCTACCTGAGAGAAAACACGATCCTGCTTCTTTGCTGGAAGTACATAAACACCTGTCTCCCAGCGACGAAATGCTCTCTCAGCCTATTAAAAGTCAAGACTCCTCCAAATGTACAAGGATAAGTTTAATGACTCACTGCAACAGTGGCAAGTGCAAGAGCTGCTCCTGGATTCTTCCTGACTTTGAGCACATCAGGAACAGTCATGGTAGTCTCAAGATAATGAGCAAAGGTATCCAGAACGACTTCATGCAAAAATGCGCCAGACTTTTTCTGTGTGTGGAATAAGTAAACTGATCCTTGCTGAATACATCACTTACAATATTATTTTGATCTGTTTCATCAAAGTCTTTCCACATGAATGGGAAATGCAGAGGTGGGGTCAAAACGCAAAGACCCTTTGCATTGGTTGTTTCGACAGCCCTGGGAACAGCCCAAGAGACATATGCAGTTCTTTTCTCAGAGTTATCCAACTCATTGTACTTTTTGAAGAATGAGTAGACAGCTAGGAGAGCCCAGTCCCCAAGATCACCTCGCCAGTCATATGTACGTTGCTTGAGCTACAGACAGATAAGCAACAGCATCGAGAGTGATTGAGAACCTACAAGAGCCCACACTGGGTCATCATGATGCTTTAACTTGTGAGGGACATGAACGAGATGATCCCAGAGTGTCTGTGCAGCCTCGAGATGTTCCACACGCTCGAGCTTCCAGGGATTGTCCAGCGTGGCATGGTAGACATACCATCGTGGCAGCAACTTCTCGTACCATGTATCATACGAGTTTGGATACCCAGGGAGATCTCGATTCTGACATTTCTTCAACTTACCCTCCTCTTGCAGCTGGTCAGGCCCATTTTCGGGCCTCTCAGCCATACCATCTTCATCATCGTTAGGTCTTGGATCTTGGGAAATACCACTGGCGCCTCCCGTTTCGGGAGTAGGGACACCCGAGGTGCAGCATCAAGATGTTCCCGCAGACTTGGACCCACTTCCTGACTGAAGCGTAAGTTCCCAGGGCTTAACAAACACGGGAGGCTGTTGAGTAGTTGTAAAAAGTGTCGAACGGCAAAGGAAAATGTCATACCTTTGAAACCCCCTTCAAAACTTTCCTAAATGCAGCTGCACCCAGCATCTGAGATGACGGCCTTGGATGTGTCGTGGAACCCGTTGGTCGCGTGCTTTCCTGAGCAGCGATCTGTGGGTTATCTATGCCGTGTTGTTAGTTAACACAGGATGAAGCATACCGTGTTACCAACAGGTAGCAGTTTCCTATGTGTTGCAGAGCATGTTGGCTGAATGTCCTCATCAGGAATCTGTAGCAGTTGATGTTGTGTGTTAGTTGACTTGAACCCAAGTGCACGACGGTGTGAACGAACTGTTCCTCGTTTCGTTGCAGGGCGTGTTGGGCGAACGTCCTCGTCACCAATCTGTAGTGGTTTGATGTTGTATGTTAGTTGGCTTGAACTTGAGTGCATCACACGAACCGTTGGTTTCGTTGCAGAGCGCGTTTGACGAACGTCGCTGTCAGTAACCTGTAGCGGTTTGATGTTGCGCGTTAGTCAACTTGAGCTTGAGCACAGAACAGTGTGCATGAACCATGGGTTTCGTTGCAGAGCGTGTTTGACGAATATCATTGTCAGTAACCTGTAGCAGTTTGATGTTGTGGGTTAGTCGGCTTGAACTCGAGCACACAACAATGTGAACAAACCTTTGCCTGTTTTGTTGTGGAGCGTGTTAGACGAACATCCTTGTAGGCAAGCTGTAACAGTTTGTTAGTTGGTTTGAACCTGTGTGCACAACAATATGGATGAACCTCTGCTTGTTTATGGGTGCTGACAGCTGGCTGCGGGTTACAGCATCATATTCATCAGTTGGCTTGGACTCGAGCCGCTGAGGTGTAAACGTACCTGTGCTTGCTTCTGTGTGCCAATGGCTGACCGTGCATTGCGGCGTTCTTGTCTGCGGTGGTCTAGTTTTTGCATGTGGCGGGTCAACATTCCAACTCCTTTGTCTGAGTCAGAGTCGTCATCGCTGGTGCTATACCCAGATCGTTCAGTCTGAGTGAATTGGGTGGTTCCACGTACCAATTAGATTCCATGCCACCAAGCCGTTCATCCACATCGCCATCTCGATCGTCCTCTCGTTCCTCCACATCGCCGTTGCGCCTGATTGCTCCACCTGTGCCTCGCTGCGGCACGTTTCTATTTGAAGGTCCTTGGCGGTTCTCGACGGTAGTGGTGCCATGTGTTGGATGCGTGACGACGACTTGCGACTGGGGCAATGAGCATCTTGGTGAGGCTGTCATTGTATCCGCGGCCAGCATTGGTTCCTCGGGGTAGTCTTCGATTCCACCATATGGGCGATAAGTAAAAGCTAGTAAAGAAATAAGTAGAATTAGTGTGTAGCGCAGGTCAACTCACCAGGTTGAGAATTGGGTGGTGCCACTAACACGTGTAGTCGTGGATGAGATGTGGTACGGTGAGAAACAAACAAAAAACTCACAAGAGGGTTTGGTTACGACGGACTTAGGCGGCTGCGAAACGCAACGAGTTGGAATGCCGGTGGGAGTGGTTTTCCATGTCTGCCAGTTGGGTAAGAGGCCGTAAATTTGAGGTGAAGTGCGTGATTCTGTGCTTGAGGCCGCATCCGTATGGGACTTGGGTTTCTTCTGGGGCGGCCTATAGAATAGCGCGGAGAGACGAATGAAATCCATTGGCGCGTGAGTGAGTCATTGGTGTTAGTTGGAGGGAAAAAGTGGTTAGTAAGCACCGCACCTTCCATTCTCAGCAGGCTGGGACTTTGTGTGGCGACCTCCACCTCTACTGTCAGGCATGCTTGCCTGATCCCTATCACGATCCTCTACATCCTCCCGACTTTCTACTACCCAATCCACCTCGTCATTAGCTTCGCTCTCCGTGTTCCGGCGGGAACGCTTCGATCCCGCTTCAACTCGTGCTTCCGACTTCTCCCGGGCTGGCGCTTGTTTGCTCGTCGAGTCGCCTCTCTTTCCCGCCGGTCGAAGTCCTTCACCAATCCGGCCACTATCCTCTTGATCTGTTGGTAAGCAGTGAGTTCTGGGACATATGACCATGCTTGTTAACCTTACTGGCTTCCTCAGCGAGCAATAGCCCAGCTGCACCGCCATCTACCCCTCCCTCCTTGCCTGTCAAATCACCTCTCCGTCCAGCCGTTCGACGTGCTCGATCAATCTGGCAGCTATCCTCTGGTAAGCCGTGAGCTCTGGGAGATATGACTGTGCCTGTCAATCTTACCGGCTTCCCCAGTGAGCAACAGCCCACCCGCACCGCCATCTGCCGCTCCCTCCCAAGTCTTCTGCCGCTTCATGGTATGTCCTCCGTCGAGTTCGTCTTCCCCACCTGATCCGTCCTCCATGCCATTCCTGGATTTGACAGCCATTTGAGTTGCTGGCTTATGCTTGCCTGAACCATCTATTGTTTGTCTTTGCATGGTACGTTCTTCATTGAGCCCGTCGGAGTCATCTGACATACCATCCTCGGATTCAATGATAGCCAGTCCTCTCCATTGACGAACTGCATCCCGCACGGTGGTTGCTGTACGCTTTCCGCTCGTGTTCCTTGCCTTTCTGTGCTGCTTCTCTGATGCGAGAGAGGTAGTGCTGTCCGCATTGCCGGTCTTCTCTGTGGCACCTAGTACAACTTTCGTTAGTCGTCATAACACATAAACAAGTAAACGAAGTGTGTGTGTACCCTCTGTTACTTGCTGGGTTGCACATGGCGGTGAAGGATTGACCTTCTTTGTCAGCGGGCCTAGTGGTTTGCGAGCATTTGCCCTCTCGTGTTCTCGCATCTGTTGCATAGTGTCCTCGACATCTGCGACGTGCTGAATTGCAGCCTTGTGCTCCTCTCAAGTCAACAGTGAAGACTTGGCTTTGGCAGGTTTCTGTCTTGGTCTGGGCTCGTCGTCTGAGCTTTGACAAGCTCTGAGAATATTCCCTGGGTGGGTATCTTTGTTCCTTGGACGAGTCGTGACAGGCATGTTGCTGACACTGGTGGAGAAGTCGTGCGACACGTATAAATTGGTCAGCGAGAAGTCGACGAACCAAGTTCTTCAAGCTGTGTCATTGTTTGTTTGTGTAGATCCCATTTCTAACAAACACAAGTGTCAAACCTGGTATGTACTACTAAATCACTGCAATTCATGCAAAGTACTACACATTTCAGCCTTACTAGTCCCTTCTACTACTATTGGGATTAGGGTTTTTACTTTTCATTGTCAAAGGTGTTTGAGTGGTGGAGTCTAATGTTTAGAGTAACAGTGATCATCATGATCACTGTTGTTACTGCTAGCCTGTGGGTATGCTCTTAGGCTAGTAGTAGTGGTTTGAATCTTGAAGTTGAAGTTAGACTTTGCTTTTGTTGAACTTTGTAGACTCTTTCCTGCTAGCATTTGAAGTCCCTGGAGCTGGTACATGTTCTAATCCAAACTCTACAGTTTATCATGTCATCAACTTTTCATCCAAGACAATTCTATTGTGCAAATCCTGTACCTGGTGACCCCAATTGTCTCAAAGGCTTCTCTTCTCGTGCAGGACATACCCAGCATCATAATGCTGTTCATCTCAAGCTCCCCAAAAAGCTCATGCGTCCTCGCTCACTCCCAGTGCCAGCTACTAGTGATGCCAGTGGCAATCCTAGTAGTACTGAATCACAACCTATGGGGGTATATTATGAAGTCCATCCAGTTTTGGATGGTAGGCAGGATTTTATTGTTTCTGCAGGAATATATTACTGACTGGTAATGATTATGATTATAGGTACACCATGTGACTCAGAGGGAAAGTTTCTTCCTTCTGGAAGCAAACCACCACTGGCCTCTGCTTCTTCCATACCAGGCAATGATAATCCTTGGCATCCATTTAACAACCAAGCTCATTTTGAGCTTGCTGATTTCTTGTTTCAACAAAACCAAATGCCTGGAAGTCAGATTGATGATCTCATGCATATCTGGGCATCATTGCAAGAACATCCACAAGGCCAGCCTCCCTTTTCCAATCACCAACATCTCTATCAGCTCATTGACCAAATCATGGAGGAAGAAATGTGGCAGTCCTTTGAGATGCAATATGCTGATGTTCATGATCCCAGTACTCCTTCTTGGAAACAGGCCACCTACAAGATGTATCTAAGGGATCCAATGAAGTTGATTGAACAACAGCTCTCAAATCCAGAGCTTAAAGAGTTCATGGATTATGCTCCTTCTCAGGTTTTTGGAGAAAAAGACCAATGTGTCTGGTCTAATTTTATGACAGGAAATTGGGCATGGAATCAATGTGTAAGTGTTTTATTATAAAGTTACCATTGGTTGATACTAAATGTAGAACTGCTTATATATATTAACAGAATAAACTTGCTGAGCAAGAACAAAATCATGGTGCCATGTTTGTTCCTATCATTCTTGGTAGTGACAAGACTGTTGTCTCTGTTGCAACAGGGCAGAATGAATATTGGCCTATATATATTACAACAGGCAATGTTCATAATAGTGCTAGGAGGGCCCATGGACAGGCTGTAAGCCTTTTAGGATTTCTATCTATACCTAAATGTAAGTTTCATTATATCTACTGATTTAACTTTGAGTATCCTAACTATTATTGCATTAACAGCTGATAAAGAACATGACTCAGATCCAGAATTTAGAAAGTTCAGGCGTCATCTATTCCATACCTCTCTTAAGGTTGCACTTGAAAAGATCCTTCCTGCTATGACCAAGCATAAGGTTGTTCTCTGTGCTAATGGGCACTATAGACATGCTATCTTTGGAATTGGCCCATATATAGGTGACTATTCTGAGCAAGCTCTTTTAGCTTGTATTGTTCAAGGATGGTGTCCAAAGTAAGTAATCAACTTTTGATGAGTTTTTCCAGTATTGGTACTATTCAACACTTCTACTAGATGCACAGCTCATAGATCATCCTTGGATTCTGATGATGATGCAGTACTTCGAGATCATGAGCATACCAAAATGCTATTGGAAAAGTTTACTACTCAGATCTTGTGGAGAGAATATGGTATTGTTGATGATATTTTGGTAAGACTAGGAAAAGCAACTTACTGATAGCATGCTAACTTATATGGTATGACTACTTTTAGCCTTTTACTACCTTTTTTTCTCGTGCCAATATTCATGAGCTTATTGCTCCTGATATTCTTCATCAAATTATCAAGGGGACTTTCAAAGACCATCTTGTAGCCTGGGTGGAAGCATATATCAAGGAACACTATCCTGATTCAGATGCTATATTAGCAGACATTGATCGTAGGTAAGTACTACCAGTGATTTACATATTTTCTATGGAACTACTAGTACTAATATTATTGATATTAATTTGAATTAGAATTGCTGCTGTTCCACCATTTTCTGGTCTTAGACGTTTTCCACAAGGACGTGGCTTCAAACAATGGACTGGAAATGACTCAAAGGCTTTGATGAAAGTAAGTAGTAATACAAAATGACTAATTGTTAAGATCAATTAAGTATCTATTATACTAGGTATATCTTCCAGCAATTGCAGACTATCTTCCTGATGAAATGGTGCAATGTATTGCATCATTTCTAGATTGCTGCTATATCATTAGACAATCAAGTCTAGATGAAGAAGATATCAAAGCATTTGATAATGCTCTTCTTTGCTTTCAAGACAAGCGAAAAATCTTTCAGGCTTGTGGAGTTCGTCCTAATGAGATATCTATACCTTGCATCCATGCTCTACAACACTATCATGAGATGATTCAGTTGTTTGGAGCACCAAATGGTTTATGTTCTTCTATCACTGAATCCAAGCATATTCAAGCTGTCAAAGCTCCTTGGAGAAGAACGAATAGACATGAAGCCTTGCAGCAAATGTTGATTATCAATCAGCGCCTTGACAATTTGGCATATTTCAAAGCAAGAATGCTTTCAAAAGGTAAGTGTTCATAGCTTATTAGTATATTGTAGCTCTCATAGTTTTACTCATAGGCTATCTTTCATTTCCATCTACTCCTTCTGGTATTCAACCACAAGCTATAGATATGGAGTGGGATGAGCCAGAAGCTCGTGATGACACATATCTTGGTGACACTGAAGATCATGATGACCTCCATGGAATATCTGTGGTTGAGTTAGCCAAAGTACCATGTGAGTTCATATCTTTTATTCTATCTATCACAGTAAAATAATTTACTTTAAAACTTGAATAGCTCCTCGATGTTTGAGAACATTTACTCAAATTGGAGAAGACATTTATTATCCTGAGCTGGCTAATCTGGTGGTAGATTTTGTTCAACAATCTTGTGCTCAAGCTGGGCTTGCCAATACCCTCCCTCAAATTCTTGAAAAAGCATATACCTTTGAATCAGCAACTGCAATCTTCTGTGCTCCTAGTGATTTGTGTGGAGTTGGTGAAATGCAGCATCAAAGGATTCATGCAACTTCAAGTTGGTGTGGTGGTCCTGCTCAGTATGATTGTGTTTTTGTGGAAAAAAATCCATCCTTGCCAGGTTTTCAGGGTTTATATGTTGCTCAAGTGCTCTTGTTTTTTTCCTTTGCAGATTGTAATACCTTGCATTCTTGTGCTTTGGTGAAATGGTTTATTTCTATTGAACATTGTTTTAAAACAGGAATGTGGATAGTTCAACCAGAAATGGATGAACAAGACAATTATGTTGTTTCAGTAATCTCTTCGGATAGCATTTTGTGTCCAGCTCATTTGATACCAGTTTATGGACCAGCTCCTCTTCCACTTGACTTACAGCATACTGATTCACTTTCTGCCTTTGCTGCTTTCTATGTTAACAAGTTCTCTGATTATCATGCATATAAATTGGTATTTTAGATTATACCAATATAGAGTTGTTATCATATATAAGATTTTATGTCTTTAAGTGACTTGAACTTGGAAGGGAGGTAATCTTTGAAGTATTGCTACTAGTAGTACTATAAAAACCATTTTACTTAGTAAAACTTAGTCTTTAATATTTGGTGTGGTCCATATGAGCTGGGCAGAAATCCACTTCAAAAATCAATAGAGTTTCCATATGAATTTCTATTGTTCTATCAAGAGTGCTTCCAGTGTCCAAAGTTGTGAACTATAACTCCATGCCATTATAGTAGAAATCACCACTAGCATATTGAAATGGAGAGATGTTGGCTAGTACAGGTGAAATATATACTTGAGAAGACACCTGGATTGGTCTATACTAGTGAGTAATATGTTTTCTTGCTGGTTATGCATTTGATAAGTTGGCCAAGCATGCTTCTGCTGCTGTCTAGCCCAGTCATCATACTTCTTCTCACCCTTACTACTCTTCTTTTCTCACCATCTCAAATATTGCTTTTCTTTATTCCTTTCCATTATTACAGGCTGCATTATTGTCACCATTGCTAACATCAACACATAAACAAACAGTCTACTGGAATAAACATATAGCAGCAGCTGTCAATAACCTCACTAGTAGCCTATTAGCTATCTCAGATGATGTGATCATTACCTGTCTTTATAGGCACTTCATATCTGACATACAGTAAGCTATATCAATATTAGTCAGTCCCTCTACTCTTGTTAGTTCACCATCAACCCTCACAAGTACAGTGCTATGTTGCTTTAAATGTGGACTCAAATCTTCAAAAATATATCACATACTAGTAGTATTAGGATATGACTGAGAACCAGTGATATTCCCAATGTGTTTAGATTAACAACATCCTAGTACAAATATGCACCACTCAACTTCCCACAATACTACTACCCCCAATTTCTCCAATGACTCAACTCATCCCCATCACTTCACCCATCACCCTGCATACATCCCAGGCCCTTGTATACTCACAACATCATTGATGTGAAACTGTACCCATGAAGAGTTTTTGTCCACAAGGTCATCTGTTGCTCTTAAACTCAAAATGTATAGTGCTCCAAATAGCACTGTGCTACCTTGAAGCTATCTATTCAAAGGTCCTAGACCTTGTTTACAAAGAGAAACAAGCCTTTTCATCATCCTCAGTATCTATTAAATAACAGTTGGTTATCTCCCAAAGGTAAGGTTGGCATCAACTATAAATTCAACCTTGGCAGTCCAGCTCTTTCTACTGATACATTGTACTTCAACATTCCACTCACCACTGTGCAAATCAATTCAATCCTGCAGGAAGCCAACACTTCATTTGCATTGGAACCAGGTCTTGACACTAACAAGGTGCCAGTATATAAGTCAAAGACAAACAACTCCCTCCCCCCTCTCCCATTCCCATTTCTTTGTCCTCATTGCATTTTCCTTGCATCATTAATCCTGGTGTCAAAGTTTATGCAAGATTGTTGCTACTATTCAAACCAGGTGTGGGCAAAACTCTTTGATTTTTCACCACATAAGATTGAATAATGTGAGTGTGTGCTTAGAGACTTAGTGCTTGAATGATATCTTTGGGTTGGTAAATGGCCTGCAGTACAATTCACCTCTAGATCTGCTCTCACCAAGTATAACTTGAAGAGCATACCTCCACACAACCAATGTGGATATTCTACCTAGAATGCCTTTTTACTCTTTCATCAAGGACCCCAAGCCAAAAAAAAATCTCATTGCATATCATACCTGAGATGGAGACACAATTGTTGATATGACAACCCTCATTTGTGCTATGACCTGGACTCCTCCCAACAAAACTGATGCTAACTCAGAATGGAGTATGGTGCACTTGATTGAAAACACCACATTGAGTATATGGAACCGCTGGAGGGAGTGAGGTGAAAGCAAGCTTACAATGTCCAATATTGGAGCCCAAGGCGATTCACCCACTTCTTAGGTTAATATCCTGTTGTATTCTAATAATCTAAACATGTAGCTACTATCATTCAAAAGGGTAGATAATATATACACACTTGTGGTGTCATACAGTACTCATGGTAAGCCTAGCACAGATGTTGTCAACTACATTGCTTTATTGAATACACAAACCTCACTAGCACTTGAATGAAAAGGTTCACCAAGAGACTTTCTTGATGCCTGGTATCTCATTGTTCAATGCCTTGAGCCTGAATTGAAGCTATGGTGTCTTAATGACACTGAGGTGTACCAAAGACCTAGTACCCTGCAAAGGCCAAATTTGCTCATCATACCCAACCCTCATCCAGACTCTGTACATTGGTTGGCAACAGACATTGGGCACATGTACCTCCCAAGCACATTGAGCTGCAACTATGCTTGGTAGTGAACAGGGGGTGGCAACATCTGGTTGCAGGCAATGTAGAGATAGGCTCATCGCATGACCTTATTTTCCATGATGCTGTTGCATGCCTTCACAGTGTCCTGAAGGACACAAATGTTGGGATGAAAGTTTGGCATGTGTGTCTGGTATGAAAGATGGACTGACTTGGAGACAAACACACCTAGGTTTTGCCACAAAAGGCTTCCCTTGGATGTGCACCTTACCATTCACAAAAAACATTGGGAAATGTGGCTATGGGAAGTGAGTGAGTGGGTTTGCTGCTGACAATCTTGTTGTCAATATTGACTCTACCTGGCCCCAGGATGCTAGTCATTCACATGTCACACCAGCAGCACCGCATATTCATCTTGACCCTCTTTGGGCTTAGTACTTTCTTTGCCTTGGTTTTGACCATTTCTGTATCCAATGTGTTGCCAGTGGTCCAACCAGAACTATCATAATATATACTTCTCCACTGGCAGAAACCCTTCTTTGGCAATTGGTGTGGATATATCTCCATTCCCTGGCCTGAGGATTTCTTCAATCAGGAATCTACAACCCTACCTACCAGGAGCCTATATTTGGACAGCCTGTGCCATGTTAATGTGACCAATGATACTACTAGTAAGCTTCTATAAATTAATCCATCTTGTTTTTATTATAATTAACCAAGAAGAAGTGCTCTTTATTGTATAAATTTTCCATATGGCCACTTTACCTGAAATGGACAGTAATGGTTGTCTAATAGAACTGGTAGAGTTAATAGATTCTTATATTGAAATACTGGTGTGACTGATAAACTGAATTACTATTAGCTTGATTTGATGATTATCTAATAGGACTAGTAGAGATGATAGGCCATAATAGTAAAATACTGATGTGACTGACAGACTGGATTACTGTCAGTTTGGTTTAATCATTGCCTGATAGGACTGATGGGACTGATAAGCTGTTGTACTGAGATACTGGTGTGACTAACTGACTAAGTTACTGTTAAGTTGATTTAATAGTTATCTGCTAGGACTGTAGAGCTGATAGGCTGTTATATTAAAGTACTTACACAACTAATAAACTGAATGTACTGCTGTCTTGATTAAATAATAGTCTGATAGGACTGATAGGACTGATAGGCTGTTGTACTGAAATACTGGTATGACTGACTGACTAGATTACTGTTAAGTTGATTTAATTGTTATCTGCTAGGATTGTAGAACTGATAGACTGTAGTGTTGAAATACTGATATGACTGATAACCCAGACATACTGCTGTCTTGATTTAACAGTTGTCTGATAGGACTGATAGGACTGACAGGCTATAATATTGGAGTACTGATATGACTGACAAACTGGTGTACTTACTATCTTGATTTAACAGTTGTCTGATAGGACTGATAGGCTGACAGGCTATAATATTGGAGTACTGATATGACTGACAAACTGGTATACTTACTATCTTGATTTAACAGTTGTCTGGCAGAACTGACAGTAATGGTATACTGTTATATAAATAGAATGACTTATATGATACAACTGAATCAACTTACTGTCTAATTAAATGGTGAACTATTTATCTTTTGTCAGTCAGTCAGATACATCAACTATATCATTTGATCTCAGTTATTGCAGAAAATATGTAGGTTTGCTGATGCAGACGGATGGACAAACGGAGCGTATGAATCGCGAAGTACAGCAGTTCCTTCGTCTCTTCACATCGGAAACACAAGATGAATGGGTTGATTGGCTTGCCATCGCCTAGTTCTCTATCAATTCCAAGAAAGCCACTGCAACGGGTAAGTCCCCGTTCGCAGTCACACGGTCATATGAGCCACGCATGGGAGTTGAGGCACAAAACTCTAAAGCTCCCGCTGCCCTGGAATTTACCAATCGCATGGCTGACACGTTGAAACAAGTCAAGTCTAATTTATTCGTGGCTCAGGACCGCATGAAGCTTAATGCTGATAAACACCGATCCGATGCCCTGGCATATGCCGTTGGGGATAAGGTTTGGTTGGCTACATCAAACTTGCGTTTGACATGCACTTCGCGCAAACTCTCTGAGTGATGGCTTGGACCCTATGAGATTATTGAACTTATGGGACCCAATGCAGTTAAATTGAGACTCCCCTCCTCCATGAGGATTCATCCTGTTATCAATGTCTCACGATTAAAGCCGTATAAGGTGAGATTGCCTGGACAATCCACCTTCCGGCCCGGACCGGTTCTAGTAACCGAGGATCGTGATGATGAATGGGAAGTTGATTATCTGGTTGATTCTAGGTTCAAGGGTCGTCGCCTGGAATACCTCGTGCATTGGAAGGGCTATGATGACACGGATCGTACGTGGGAACCAAAGTCTAATCTCACACATGCGCGGGACGTGCTTCGAGATTTCCATCGGGCCCACCCCTCGGCGCCACACGCCTTGGACATGTCTTCTGCCAATTTCTCTAAATTATTTGTGGGCTGTGAAAACTTTACCACAGTGAATCTGCGCAAGTTGCCTTTTGATCACCTGGAAGTTGATCTTTAGCCCGGGGGTGCATCCGGGTCAACAACGCTCTTGACACTATATAAGCGCATTCACTTTTGGTTGAGCCTTGCTCCCACAACCCACTGTCACAACAAAATGTCTTCCCTCTACGCTCTCCTCCTTCTCCTCAACATATACGTTGAGCTTTCCAACAACGGACCTTTCTATGCTTTTTTTTCTTTCTTCTACTTTACTATTCTTTCTTCTTTCCCTCCTCGCTATCGCTCCTATTGTATCCCCCTGGTTGGACTCCTCCCCGAAAACATATCGGTCTATTCCCCCTCCGATGACGGGTTTTATGACTCGCAAGCTATCCATGATGATGGATGGGGTTCAGAGGACGGTTGGGGATTACAGGGACTCACCGGACAGGACGCAGGCGATCCTCTCATTAATTGGGCGAACGCAGCCCCTGAAAACCACATCCTGGACCATGACATCCCCTTCGGCATCGTGCGCAACACTACTCACTGGAACTTCGTATACGCAGATCACAGTGAAGTCTACACAGCTAGAAGCGAGTCTTCTATCTGGAGAGAGCATGATGCACGGGTTGCAGCTGAAGCAGACAATTGGGGCACTCAACGGCCAGTCATCTTTACCTTCGCCGACTTCATACGGAACTCAGAGTTCCGCTGGGATCCTATCCTCCCTTCTCCTGGCAATGAAGTCGCACTACTCCCTGACTACATCCTTCCTGGTGAAGATGGTCCTATGACAGATGGTGCCGTAGATGGATTCTGGGACTGGTGGAACCCACGACCTGAAGCCTTGGAGTGGCCTGGCACACTCCACCCAGATCCAACCACCATGAGGGCACTGCAATTCTGGCATGCCACCATGAGTTGGCCTGACGACGTCGAGTTCCACGACGCTCCAGAACAGTGATCAATCAGGATGCTTGATCTTAGGACGGGGAAAGTGTTATGATCGCCTCGTTAACGGTAATGGACTTAATGTTTCTTTTCTTTTTTCACCCCTATCTATTCTCTTTCACATGGTCACGCTTCTATTCATGTCCGCTTACCTTCTCTTCCATTCCCTTTCATTTCCCAAACATGCACATCACGCATGTATGGCTGTGCTCCCACACCTCATGTATTACTCATGTTACCCAGTACCAAGGATACTTACCATATATAGCATAGCATAGCTTGGTCTGTGCACACATGTACTTACTATATAAACCCCCAATACATCGCCAGGAGGACCTCAGTCTTGTCCTCTTGGA